>QNTS01005230.1:110067-127602 GCA_003317085.1 Hucho hucho | reverse complement strand
ATACAAAACAATACCACACCACACCACACATCACACTAACCAAAAACCTCAACACTTCTACAGCCACATATACAACCCATCTTCCCCAGCTGTACAGACAGCTCCCCCAACACACCATATTTCCTGAAACATCTCCACACGTTTTTGCATTTTATAGAACTCAAATTCCATTCCCCAGGCTCTGCCGTCACCTGCAGTGGCGGAAACATTGGTGGCCCCTCCCCCTTCGACGGCTCAAACACTCCCCCTTACCGGCTCAGATAGTGCCTCCTGGACCTCCTCCAGGAATCTCTCCAGCAGCCTAAGAGATGTTAGTCCTGTTTGTTGTGCCAGGAATTCCGGGGTTTTCCACCCCTCCTCTCCCAGTAGTCGCAGGGGACTGCCTCTGCAGGGTGGCCGACTGAACCAATCTCAAAAGGATGGCTTGCTTGTGGAAGATAGGCTCCTCCCACACCCACAGCCCAGGCTCCACACCCGCTTCTCGTGTGGGCCTTAGCAGCTGCCAGGACCTCAGCATCGCAGAGTAAAAATCAGAGAGTCCTGCTGTACTCAGCCCCTCCAGCCTCACGAGGAATAGCTGCCGGTCGAACTCTAATCCGCCAGCACTCCTCAGCATCGCGCATGTTGGCTCCCTCCAGCTGACATCAGTATGGTACAGCAGTCTCTGCTCCGCCTTTAATCGGAATGCAGCCACCCTGCTCTCCAGTTCCACCAGGCCCTGTCTTTCTTCATGTACGGACATATACAACACTCAGCCAGTGATGGCCAGACCAGAAAAAATCCACCAGCTTGCGTTGCAGGCGGGGGGGTTGAGGACAGCCAGTTTATGCCACAGGGAAGATGCCACCAGGTTGTTGATTTATAAGCACCCTCCCTCTATATGACACTTGGGACAGGAGCCACCTCCACCTGGCAAGTCTTGACACCACTGCCTGTGACAGCCCCTCCCAGTTCTTCCTGACCCACCTCTCCGAGCCCAGGTACACGCCCAAAATGTTAAGCCCTTCACAACCCCACTGCAAACCCCCTGGAAGCAGAGGGGGGGCCCTATTCCTCCATGCCCCATATAACAGAGCTTGGCTCTTGCCACAGTTCACCTTAGCTGCTGAAGCTCCCTCGTACACCTTCAGACTATTCTCTAGTGCCTGCCCATCCCTGACCATCACAGAAACGCCATCTGCATACGCTGACACTGCTATGCCTATCAACACACGCATGCCTATCCAGCACACTCCCTGCAGTCTCCTGCGTAGCAGGCCCAAAAAAGGCTCCATGTTTATTGTATATAACTGCCCCGATAGAGGGCATCCTTGTCTAATGCACAGCCTCACCCAGGCTGGTCTACTGAGCACCCACTCCACCTTGACCACACATGACGCCCCAGCGTACAAAATCTTCACACAGGCTACAAGCCTTCTCTTGATCTAAAGAGACCAGTCAAAAGTTCACATTAGAACCTCTCGACAAGTCCAACATATCCCTGACCACTTAGGGATCATTGGGGCGCTAGCGCCCCGTTCCCGACACTACCCGGTGAAATGTAAGGTGCCAAATTCTAAATCCAAAAGTTGAATTATTAAACATTCATCAATATACAAGTGTTGCATAGTCATCAAAAGCTCTGATTCTTGGCAATATCACAGCGTTGTCAGATTTCAAAAAGGCTTTACGGCGAAAGCACAACATTTGATTGTTTGAGGATAGCACCTCTCATATTTATGCATTAGCATAAATTCATAACCAGCGCGGGTCTCACAAAACCCATATAAGAGCTAAATAAATCACTTACCTTTCGAAGAACTTCTGCTGAGGGCATCCCAAGTGTCCAACGAAGACATCCAATGGTTCTTTTGTTAGAAAAAGTCATTTATTATATCCATAAATCTCAGTTTGGTTGGCGCGTTATGTTCAGAAAATCCACCGTTGAGTCGCCCGTTGAACAGTGAAGAGAAAGCGTTCAAATTATACCTATCAACTTTGCCCAAACAAATCAAACATCATTTATAATGCATCCTTAGGTATCCTTTCATGAATATTAACGATTATATTTTACACGGATAATATCCTAAATGATATAAAAGGAAAATAAAGTGGGGCGCACTCACAGTCTCGTGCCCAGGAAAACTCATTGACATCCGTGGTCCCTTCAGTATTTCTTCTTCCTTTCGGTTCTGTTCAGTGATAAAGCCTTCAAACACTTTTTTGGGCAGGAGAGTCAGAGCTGCCCAACGGCATCTCATCGGCAACTCTCCTACCCTGACGCGCTCACGCAACATGCAAAAGAAGTCCAATCTAATTATTCACCAGAATATTTTATAAAACTCCACTAGGAGTCCATCGACCCCAGGTGCACGGCCAGGAGACATTTGGCTTACGGCCTCTGCCAGTTCATGGGACAACATGGGAATGTCCATTGCATCCCTCTGTGCCAGATAGAACTTAGGGAGATCTACAAACAAAACCTGAGCACACATAGGATCACACATTTCTGCCCTGTACAACTCAGTAAACTCCACAGTTCGCTCCCGCATCTCCCCCACCACAGAGGTCACCCGCCCATCAGACAGCCGTAGACAATGCATACCCTTGGCTTCACCGCTCTGTCTTTCAAAGACAGATCTTTCTTTCCTGAGAGGCCCCCGTGTTGAGGATCAGCATGGCGGATGTGTTGTTACCTACCCTTACCACCTGGGGGCAGCCCGTCAGGAAGTCCAGGATCCAGTTGCAGAGGTGTTTAGTCCCAGGGTTAGCGCCCAACAACTTATTACTCTGATTCCTGGACATGTAAAATCAATCAAGCCGGGCTGCACTCACCCTAGCCCCAAAGACCTTCACCCACGTATACTGTCTTGTGTCGGGATGTATAGTTCTCCAAACATCCACTAGGTCAAACTGATTAATGACGTCTCTTACCACCCTTACTGAGCCTGAATGAGGCCCCTCCCCCTTTCTGTTTTTCATAAATCCATTGTACAGTTCCAGTCTCCACCGACCATCAGTGTCTTTTCAGACTCTACCTGTGAGAGTTCCTTTCTAAGATACCCAAACAGAAGCCCCCTCTCTCTCCCTGTGTTAGGCGCATACACATTAATACAGACAAATCCCCTTTTGTTAATTTCTGCTTTTACTACAAGCAGTCTACCCCTACAAACCTCCTTTGAGAAGCATATTTTTACAGACAGACCCGGTTGTAATGACGTTACAAACTTTGAAGGATCGCAAAAAAAAAGGCTCAAGATTAACTTTTTTTCCCCTTAGTCTCATTCAGGAACCTTGACAGTTCCCTCACCATGTACTTTGACCCCTCTGATTGACTGGCTGTCAGCTCTGTACTCATTGAGGACCCACTATACTCTGGACCCACTATACTCTACTCATCCACAAGCATAACCTGACTAGGCTCAGTCTCATTTACACCACCATCCATGACATGACTAGACCCAGCTTCAGCTACACCACCATCCATAGCATGACTAGGCCCAGCCTCAGCTACACCACCATGCATAGCATGACTAGACCCAGCCTCATCTACACCACCATCCATAGCATGACTAGGCCCAGCCTCATCTACACCACCATCCATAGCATGACTAGACCCAGCCTCATCTACACCACCATCTCTAGCCTGACTAGGCCCAGCCTCATCTACACCACCATCTCTAGTCTGACTAGGCCCAGCCTCATCTACAGCACCATCCATAGCATGACTAGGCCCAGCCTCTGCAGCCTGCATCTCATGGCCCCCTGCACGTTGACCTCGATTTCCCCACTGGCGCTTGTACCCTCACCTTATCTACTGCCTTTATGCCTGAAAACTTGCCGACAGTACACGGAAACTGCTAGCAAACTTACCAAACCGACTCAGTTCTATACAGATTTGATTATCCGTAATAAACTGAGTCAAATTAGCAACTACCACTCTAGTCGACGAACTCGACAGGGGAGAAATCGGCACCAACACATTCCTTACAAATATTCCGCTAGCAATCAGCCTACCTGACAAATTCACTCTTTTCATGAACACAACCACAGCTTTGTTCATTCTAGATGCGGAATGTATAAATTCAGCTCCTACCTGTTCGCCGACCACGAGCAGAACCTCTTCCACCTTATCTCCATTCTCAGGAACACACCTGAAACCATGCCGTAACGACAGCGTCTCCTCCACGCTAGGCTGCGAAGCCATCACGCACACCACACCTTCCAAATCCCAGGAAACGAAAACTGTGTCCTCCTCCTCCCTAACTTTGAAAAAAACTGTGGGTACCACAAACTAATAGTGTGTTAACCCTCCACCATAGAAAATAAAAATTTAAAGAAATTCTAGAAAACAGCCTCTCAACTACACACAGCCTCTCAACTACCAAACACTCCCAGCATCCACTGAGAGAGAGAGAGAGCTAGAGACAAAGAGAAAGAGAGAGACAGAGAGAGAGAGAGACAGCCAGCATGAGAAAGATATAAAGACAGTGAGAGGACGGAAGAATGAGTGAAATAAAGAAATCTGGAGCAAAAGGAAGAAGGATAGAGAAAGAGGGAGAGAGAGGGAGATGAGATGACGAGGAGCGGGACACCTAGTGTCATAAAGCAGACTAAGTGCTGTACACCAGATTTACTAGGTCTTTACCCCCTCTGAAATGTGCCATCATTTTCCCTCCCAAAACGTTAATGTCGAGGAGCCCTGTCATAAATACATCAGACGGCTAATTTAAGGGTCTGCTATGGAAAACCTGCCATTGTTCTCTCCTGGGGTAAAATGACGCTTTCGAAATAATGGGAATTTTTACGATGGGCTGGGAAGAGGTGTTGGGATGTCGTTCCCTGTCTCACAACGGCGTTCCTAACACATTGGAAGAGGGGTGTAAAACACAGAGACACAAATGATGGCTCTATTTTGGGTTATTGTACCGATCCGTCATATCCTCTGGCTGGGTTGGTCTGACTGAGAGGAGGTGATTGCCACTTCTACACCGATGATAATCACATAATGGAAATCTGTTTGATAATGATATCAACACTTGAGTTGATGAGTAAAGAAACATTTGGTTTTCGCAAGTGTGGAACCATGAGAAGCATTGGCATAGGTATTGCTATAGGACACCCACCTCAGAGTCATGGACAGAGGCAACCACCTCAGGTGCGTGCACTTCAGTCCCATGGGCAGTGGCACTCATCAGCACTGTCGAAGACTGCAATGCTTACAGCACCAGGAGAGCCGAAGACAGCGCCACAGCTCTGCTCACCCAGCACACCTGTGCAGGATTACTAATCAGCACACCTACAAGCCGTTCCCTAATCAACTGACTGGTAGAAGAGTGCAGGCTGAACCCCATTCTATTGGAGCTGTTAGAAAGACCGCCATTGCCTACTCTCCCACTAAAGCCTGTCTCATGCTTCCCAGTCGAAACAGTTTGTGCATATATTATAATGGAATTTTGTTTGTTTTGATGTTCGTAAGGTTTTTTTCCAGCTGTTTGCGCACACAACTGGCTTTCTTGAGGCAAGTCGAAGTTCGGTAGCTGAAATCTATGACCATTTGTCTGATTAGTCAACAGAACTACTCCGAGTAGGAGTTGGAACTAGAGGAGGCTGGTGGGAGGAGCTATAGGAGTACAGGCTCATTGTAAAGGCTGGAATGGAATCAATGGAACGATAAACATATGGAAACCACATGTTTGACTCTGTTCCATTGATTCCATTCCGGCCATTTACAATGAGTCTGTCCTCCTATAGCTCCTCCCACCATCTTCCACTGGCAGGAACAATGGACAGGACTCTTCAATGAAGTGTTTGTGTAACGAGTGCGCTGAGAGTTGGGAAGCAAGAACAGGGTTTTAATAAATAAACAAAACAAACACGAAACACAAACAATGTACTGACATGAAACAGAGTCAATTTTGTATTTATTTATTTCACCTTTATTTAACCAGGTAGGCTAGTTGAGAACAAGTTCTCATTTACAACTGCGACCTGGCCAAGATAAAGCAAAGCAGTGCGACACAAACAACAACACAAAGTTACATATGGAATAAACAAGCATACAGTCAATAATACAGTAGAAAACGTCTATATACAGTATGTGCAAATGAGGTAGGATAAGGAAGATAAGGAAATAAATAGGCCATAGTGGCAAAATAATTACAATATAGCAATTAAACACTGGAGTGATGTGCAGCAGATGAGTGTGCGAGTAGAGATACTGGGGTGCAAAGGAGCAAAATAAATAAAATAAATAACAGTATGGGGATAAGGTAGTTGGATGGGCTATTTACAGGTGGGCTATGTACAGGTGCAGTGATCTGTGAGCTGCTCTGACAGCTGGTGCTTAAAGCTAATGAGGGAGATATGAGTCTCCAGCTTCAGTGATTTTTGCAGTTTGTTCCAGTCATTGGCAGCAGAGAACTGGAAGGAAAGGCGGCCGAATGAGGAATTGGCTTTGGGAGTGACCAGTGAAATATTCCTGCTAGAGCGCGTGCTACGGGTGGGTGCTGCTATGGTAACCAGTGAGCTGAGATAAGGCGGGGATTTACCTAGCAAAGACATAGATTACCTGGAGCCAGTGTTTTTTGTGACGAATATGAAGCGAGTGCCAGCCAACGAGAGCATACAGGTCGCAGTGGTGGGTAGTATATGTGGCTTTGGTGACAAAATGGATGGCACTGTGATAGACTGCATCCAATTTGCTAAGTAGAGTGTTGGAAGCTATTTTATAAATGACATCGCCTAAGTCAAGGATCGGTAGGATAGTCAGTTTTACGAGGGTATGTTTGGCAGCATGAGTGAAGGATGCTTTGTTGCGAAATAGGAAGCCGATTCTAGATTTCATTTTGGATTGGAAATAGAGATGACTAGTTTTTATGCATAGCTTTCACTTGAAAAATACTGCACCAAACATCATAGTTAGATGTAAAATTTGCCCGACTAAGACCTCTTTGGCAAAAATGTCAATCATTTACAGATTTCTTGATTTATCTAAGATTAATTGGACTATTTTTGAGGAAGTGTATACTTCTAAGTTTTTCCTACAGAATCTCAAGAGGGACAAGAGGGTCTTTTAAGGGAGTATGCGGGGCACAGACGCTCGCTTCGCCAAGCCGAGTTCTGCTAGGAGAAAATTGAACCTAGTATGCAGGCCTGTGTTTCTTTCTCCTTCCACAGACTCCTCAGAAGGAGAGTTACAGTGAAGCCACCACAAACACCAAAGGCTACACGTGGTCGCCGTCTTTAATCACCCTTGCCTTAACGGCTTTGTGGACTAAAACTCCAGAGACCCTAAAAGCTAAGCAAGTAAAAGCTTTAAAACTAAAAGCTAAAGTAATAGCATCTGAAACTTGAAAACTTTTGTTGTGTGTTTACTCATTGACCCTGTGTAGTCAGGCACACCCCACTCTTCCCGACTGCAAGACAATGACATCTGGATAGCTTCATGTGACGTCAAATACGTAATCATTCTGGTTACAGTAGAAAAGGGTAGAGATGGAGAGGGGGGAGAAAATTGTAATGTTTTAATTAAAAATGGCAAGTTCCTTTCAATCCAGGTCTGCTTAACTTCTTAGGGAGCGGCTGCATAGGTGACGGTTTTGGAGAGTCTGGCGTGCCCAAAGTAAAATGCCTGCCACTCAGGCCCAGAAAATAGGATATGCACATAATTAGTACTATTGGATAGGAAACACTCTGAAGTTTCTAAGCGTGTTAAAATAATGTATGTGAGTATAACAGAATGGATATAGCAGGCAAAAACCAGAGGAAAATTTAGCAGTTTTTTTTGTACTTGACCTTCTTCTCCAGGCTGCCTATTCATTTTTATTTTAACCAGGACTGAGACTGCAGTACCTATGGCTTCCACTAGATGTCAGCAGTCTTTATACAGAGTCTGGGATCGATAGGAGTAAGAAAAACGGATAGGAAGAGGAAATGGTCAAGGGAGCTCAGATATCAACAAGATTTCTCTGGCGCGAGACTGGGTGCGCGCCCCACTTTATTTTACTTATATAACGTATAGGTGACCATCCGAGTGCAATATTATCGCTAATATTCATAAAAGGATAGCTAAGGATGCATTATAACTGGTCTTTGATTTGTTTAGGAAAAGTTTATAGGTATATTTGAACGCGAAGAGAAGTGCAAAGTTACCCGCTAAGCTACAACCTAAAAGACTTGTATTGCGCGGTTGGTTTGCCTCTAAATACCTATATTATTTACTGAAAAAGATTGTTTTCTTGGTAACCTACAGAAGCAACCTGTGAACCCTTCGGGAGTCGTCTTCAAGAAGCTTTCCAAAGGGATTTGTTTTCGCTGTGATATGGGTTTTGTGTGAACCGTGCTGGTTTCTGAATTTATGCTAATAGTTAATATTGGAAGGTGCTATCCTCAAACAATCAAATGTTGTGCTTTCGCCGTAAAGCCTTTTTGAAATCTGACAATGCTGTGATATTGCCAAGAAGCAGAGCTTTGGATGACTATGCAACACTTGTATATTGATGAATGTTTAATAATTCAACTTTTGGATTTTGAATTTGGCGCCCCACTGCTCCCTAAGTAGTTCAAACAAATTAGCTAAAATCACCTCTAAGATGATGTCTATTTTCTGTGACAGGTTTGAGAGATGAGACAGAAAGAAACATATATAAAGGGGCAGTGCAGTTAAGAATGTGATTTTCCTTTATTTATGATATATACACACTATGAGGTGGAAATAGCACTCTGACATTATGAAAAGGATAATTCCCTTTTTGTGTAATCTGTCTTCTCCAGCAGGTGGCATTATTTGTTTATTTTGGATCACCAAGCGAGGAATTCTTGTATGGAGAGTGTTGAATTTGGTTAACAAAAAATTTAATGAGGCTTATTTGATTGAATACACGTTTTCTAATGCTTAGGTTGTTACAAGTGTACTGATATAAGTAGGACACGTGACATTTTGGCAACTTTGATAAATAACACTTTTGTGCCTGTTGTTCACACACGTATCTGCCCTCTCATTCAAGTATGGGTAGCTGCAGCCCAATATGGCAAACATAGTATCGGCGAGTGGGTGTGTCAAAATGAGTTGGTGTATGGAAAGCAAATTAGCTAATTGGGCAGATTTGTTGCCATTCAAGACAGTTTTGCGTGGCTGATTGGGCTGCACGACTAGTCGATGAGCCAGCGACCAGTGCATCAGTGTTGTATGGACATGCCTGCTGACCGAAGACCTGACCGTGATACTAGTGGCGGTCGGTGCTGTTTAAGATGAGGATGATTTCGATTTTTTATGTTCTATTACAGCATATTGGATGACTGCAGGTAGCTAACCAACCAGGTTCAATGTTAGCTAGCTAACATTAGGCGACAGCTAGCCAAGCAAATAGCTCTGAGATACGAATAATAACGTCATACACATAACGTTAGCTAGCTAGGTAAACAATTAACCATAATCACAACTCATGACGTTACTACCCTGCATGAATCTGCAGGTAGCTAACCAACCAGGTTCAATGTTAGCTGGCTAACATTAGGCTATAGCTAGCCAAGTAAATGGCTCTTTCTGTCAAAATTAGAAACATGTAATATCTGACAATGTAGCTAGCCAGACTATCTTACCCGATTACATCATTCATGGTTGGACGCATCTCCTGTCGGATGCCATAGTTGCCCTTAGTTTGATGATTTAATCCGGAAACTATCATACTCAAAATCCACTGATTTCATAACTCAGTCCTACAGAAAGTGGAGAGCAATACTTATGCAGTTTTAATACACAATATATTTTTTCCAAAAGCCGCACTAGACAGGATTACGTAAACATAAACTGACCAGCTCAATTAGACAGAAGAGTGTTACATGGCAGACCAATCCAAACTTATTTCTCGGCATGTCTAGCCCACTCATTATCTCAGCCAATCATGGCTAGCGGGAAGGTTGCTGACTTTTTCTTTGGCAAATCCAACTAGGCTCGTAATTTAAACATTTTATTCATATTTTCAGATGGCATACAAGTTTGTTATTAAGGCACATGAAAGTTCACATGTTCAAGAAGGCATTTCTGACAAAACGGCTCTCCTGTGAAGTAGTGACCCGCGACATAGTCCTAGTTTCCTAAAATGGGTCACATATTCCATTCACCCAGCTCAACATAACATTAATAGGTTTGGGCTACTACATGATACTCTATTTTGTCCTGTACCCTTATTGAGGTTTCTACAACCTAGCCTATGAATGCACAGTAGGTCCACAGCTCACTTTCATACCAGACACATACGAACAGCTTGTTGTATATATAGTTCCTTCTTGCATCTATCTATGTGTTATCCTTTCACATTTTCTCTTTGCTTGCGGACTTCAGTGCACAACACTGGTGTCTGTGACTAGGTGAAAAAACCTTTCTAAGCCAAACCTTCCTATCATGACTGCTACCCGCTTCACACAGCCTACATTGTTGTCACGTCATAGTCAACATAGATTCTAGAACTATCAAGTTAGTAAACTCGCTACAATCATGCAGTACAGTACAGTGTAGTAAGCAGAAATCAGTTCAGCAGTTACACCTGCGGGCCCCGGTGGCAATAAATTCATAAAACCAAAAGCTTACCTTGACCTGGACGATTTCCAGTATTGGATAGCCATAGCCAGCTAGCTAACATAGCATCCCTCTCTGTTTGAGACGGGTGTTTGAGTAGGCTAATCCAGCTAGCTGCATTTGACACTAGCTAAGTAATTGAAAGTGAAAGTAAACAAAAATATACTACAAAATATAGCTATCTCTCTCTCTCTCTTTCTCTTGCTTCTCCTATTGTCTTTCTCTCTCTTTGAGTCAACTACTCACAACGTTTTATGCACTGCAGTGATAGCTAGCTGTAGTGTATGCTTTCAGTACTAGATTCAATCTCTGATCCTTTCATTGGATCGACAACATGTCAGTTCATGCTGCAAGAGCTCTGATAGGGTCGAGGACGTCCTCTGGAAGTTGTCATAATTTCTGTGTAAGTCTATGCAAGGGGGTGAGAACCATGAGCCTCCAAGATTTTGTACTGAAGTCAATGTAGTCAGAGGAGGAAGGAAGCTAGCTACTGTATGTGAGTGTGTGTGTGTAGAGTCAGTATAAATGTATGTGCATATTATGTGTGTGTGTGAGCAAAGGATGGAGATTCTATTTGTGCTGGAGTATCAGTGTGCATGGTGCGTAGGGCCCTGTGAGTGTGCATAGAGACAAAAATAAGAATAAAATACAAAAGTTAATTTAGATAGTCCATGTAGCCATTTTGCTAACTATTTAACTAGTTATTTAGCAGTCTTACGCTTCGAACACACCGACTGCGTCATTGCATCACGGCTGCATAACATTTTGCGCAGCTAGGCAACTATACTGATACAGGTATCTTTTGCAGATGGTCGCATGCGGTTGGACACATGGAGGAGAGAATCATTTTCGCAGTATCCTCTAAACCGTGTCTTTTTGACACAACTGCTGACAGCTACAGGGACATAAACACAAAAAATGCTGCTTGGAGACAAGTGTCCACGCTAGTAGGATTGCCAGGTCAGTTTAGTAGTGAGCTTGTGCTAGATGTGGCTAGTTAGCTAGCTAGCTAACCTAGCTTGCTAACCTAGCCAATGAGGTGTGTGTGTGTGAAAGAAATAGTCATATAAATTATGCTAGTTACTACCCCTGATAACTTTCCCAAATAATCATGTTTGAAAGAGTGTGTATGTCAGATAAATAGTAATAGAAATGGTAGATACTACTGTACCCCTGATAATTTGGTCAGATAACCGTGTGTGTGTGTGTGTCTGTGTGTACAGTAGGTGACATGTCCATGATAGCTATCTAATAACTATAGTTATGCTAGGTAATGGTTTGATACTACTGTACCCCTGATAATTTGGTCAGATAACCGTGTGTGTGTCTGTGTGTCTCTGTGTACAGTAGGTGACATGTCCATGATAGCTATCTAATAACTATAGTTATGCTAGGAAATGGTTTGGCTTATCATGTTCATGTCTATGTAGAAGAAGACTGTAGGAGGAAGTGGAGAGTACTCAGGGACAGGTATCAGAGAGAGAGAAGGGCAGAGAAAGTGAAGAAGAGGTCTGGGTCAGCAGCTTCAGGCCAGCAGCCTTGGCGCTTCTGCCACATTCTTTCTTTTCTGGATCCATTTATTGTGCCTAGGGCATCGAGTGGCAATTTTACAGCCAGACCCTATACTACGTCATCCACAAGTGTTGTCGCCACTGGTGCAGCCATGGAAGATGATGAAATGGAGGAAGCACCTCTGGATCTCGGACCAACTGAGATTATTATGACCCTCACGGAAGAGACCACTGAGGACCTCGTTGAACAGGATGTGGCCGTGGAGACAAACAAGGAGAGAAACAGAGAGAGAAACGAAGAGGAACAGCGTCACACCAGGCGTCATCGGAGGTACCAGCCCCCAGATCCACTCAACTCATTTCAGCAGAGGCTCCTCCAAGCCGTCGAGAGGAATGCAGCCCAACCTGATGTTCACAGGAAGGAGGATGAAGAGACCCTCTTTGCCATGAGCCTGGTGCCAACACTGAAGAGGCTGCCTCAGCAAAGAAAAGCAGCAGTCAAGGTTAAAATGTATCAGCTGCTTTTCGAAGCCGAGTTCAATGGTACGTTTTTTTTCTCCACATCACAGGTAGTGTCATAAGTGCTGTGACAGTGAAGTAAAGTAGGTCATTTTTACAGTATACTCATGTAGGCTAATTGGTATTTCAGATCAAAGTATTAATATGAGGCAAATGTATAGCTGTTGTTTCTGGGTTAGATAATATCCTAAAACAACAGTTTGCTGTCTAAATATTTGCCTGTCATTCATCTTTTGATCTGAAATACAAATTCCATGAGTAAACAGCAAGTATTACCAACTTTACCACACTGTTCCAATATTTATGCCACTAACTACACTATGCAAGCAGTATTTAGTTAACATAAATCTCACCTTTTATGGTGTTACATTATGTTAAGCTTGTATGTGTTGTTTTTCTCTTCCCTTCCAGAGATGGAGTCAATTTAGCCGACCAGCTCACAGGAAGGACAGGAAGAGGAGAGTAGTTGTCTGGTTGTTGTTTTGACCTCCCTCATTGTACATTTTCACACACGTCAGTTCCGTTTAAATTCAGTCAATTCATGAAGTAATTTGTTTATAAGTCTTAGGATAGCATTCATTATTAGTGTTACATAGATTTATTAATTGACAGAATTGAAACTCATACACCGGAGATGCTCTTGTTGGTCTCTTACAAGACTAAAGGTGAATATATTTCTTTCATTTAAAACCACTTGAAAACCAGGGTGTTGAAACTTTTTTGTGACGTTGTGTTCCATCAACTGGTACATGACGTCCAGGGGCCATTTGTTTGTTTAGCTATGTTATGGCTACACATTATTTTTTTTATTTCAGAGACAGACACACACACACCTCTCCTCCACTCCTCTCTGTACCTCCGATCTCCAGTGCCCTGCCCTCTCTCTCTTTATGGCCATGCCTGAAGTTCCCCTACTACATCTAGGCTTCATGAGTAGTCCCTGTATCTGTCTGCAGTTGTGCCAAAAATAGTAGGTGACCATTTGGTGTGCCCATCTCCATCCGGAGCGGCTCCTGGAATGACATCCACAGGTAGTTGTGGAGAACACATGTGGCCTTAACGCAGGCATTGACATTTGAGGGGCTGAGACCAAGCAGTCTCCGATACATTCTCACCGGGCTGCCAGAATCCCAAAGGCGCATTCAACAACTAACCTTGCCCTGGACAGTCGTTTGTTAAAGATCCTTACAGGCTTTGGCAATGGCAGCTGGCGTCCAGCGTAGGGCCTCATGAGGTTGGGTCTCAAAGGGAAGGCCTCGTCGCCGGCAAAGACGTGGGGAACAGGTCCCAGGTCTTCAGCCCCAGGGAGTGATACAGGTGGTGGAATCTCCAGGGTGCCATCCTGAAGTGCCTGGCCGAAGGCAGAGTGCCGGAGGGTCCCGGCATTACTTCCCTTGCCGTAAGCACCGACATTGACAACACGGAAACAGTAGATGGGATCTACTACAGCCAAGAGTACAACTGAATATGTACCCTTGTAGTTGTAAAATTGAGAACCTGAGCACAGTGGACCCTGGATTACTACATGTTTCCCATCAATGGAGCCAAGACAGTTGGGGAAATTTCACCTCTCCAGGAACTCGGCAGCGATGGCTCTCCAGTCTTCCTCCTTGGGTACAGGCATGTATTCACCAACCAGACAGTCCCAAATGGCTTGTGCCACAGAGGGGACAATGCCTGCCACCGTGGACCGTCCAACTCAGAAGCTGAATCCGATGGTCCTGTAGGAGTCCCCTGTCGCCAAGAATCTAAAATATAATTCAAAATAATTATCAATATTGTGTGTAACTTGAATTCCAACCACATATTATATCTACTGATATAGCTACCTCATTGCTGTTTATTATGCTCTACTAATTATATTGTAATACTCATCAACCTTCATTAACAATGCTTTGAAACAGTACAATTCAGTCTATGACTATATCAATCAACTGTAGTCCAGGCCAACTCTACTCTTAGAAAGAATGGTACTATCTACTTAAAAGGTTTCTCCGGCTGTCCCCATAGGATAACCATTTGAAGAACCCTTTTTGGTTCCAGGTAGTACCCTTTTTGGTTCCAGGTAGAACCCTTTTGGTTCCAAGTAGAACCATATTGGGTTCCATGTATAACCTTTTCCCCAAAGGGTTATACCTGTAACCAAAAAGGGTTATCCTATGGGGAAAGCAGAAGGACACTTTTGGAACCTTTTTCTCTAAGAGTGTATGTGAGTCCAATAAGAATGTAATGAATGACTAACTGTCCTGAACAACAATGGGTCCTGGAGAAGACTAGACTACCTTCATCAGGGCAGAAGGCACCTCAACTTTCTTTTCATTTGGTAACATTGCATAATTAAAAAAGGATTATAAACCAACTTTGGGAAAAGTTATAGTCCTAATGAACATTCTGTAAAAGTACATCTGATGTCAAATAGGGACTATTAACTAGAGAGCCCTTTAGCTAGCTAGGTTGCACATAAAAACAATGTATCAAACATCAATCAATTATAGTATCAAAGGCTTTAAAAAGGTACTAGAACTTAGCTTACCGGAGACAAATCGCCAGGCGTTCAACTGGGCTGATGGACTCCCGGTAGTTGGTATCCATCCAGGCGATCCTGGCTCCAACCATCTGGAGCAGGTGATCGAACTGGCTTCGGTCCAGACGAAAGTAACTTCGGAATTCCTTTCCAAACAGTCAAAGCTCTTTTTACAGGATATGTGTGCAACAAAAATTCAACATTCACATTTTGCTACTTTCTGTCAAGTCTACGCATACAATTTGATGCATGCGTTCAATAAATCCAACGTATGCACCACACAGAACGCACTGCAACTGCCTTTGCAACGCAATGCTGCAAGGCAAACGCAGCGTTCCATTGGAAATGAATGTACTTCTGGTGTATCAAAACGCACTGACGCAGTCGGTGTGTTCGAAGCGTTATGGCATGGGGATAGAAGCTGTTCAGGAGCCTGTTGGTGTCAGACTTGATGCACAGGTACTGCTTGTTTGGAAGCAGAGAGAACAGTCTATGGCTTGGGTGGTTGGAGTCTTGCCTCCTCCCTACTCCTTTTGAAAAATGTATTTTCATGGCAAAACGAGGCTCAGGGAATTAAATGATTTAACATATATTTTGAGTTAATTTCATGAAATAAACGCACACAGTGATTTATTAGACAAAGGGTGATGTTTTAAAAATCTAATTAAAATGACTGCATGGGGGCTTTAATTCCTAACTGAATGGACGAGGACCCTTCACATAGGCAATACACACACACACACACACACACACACACACACACACACACACAGGTAATACATTGTAACAATTACACTGAGAGCAGTGTGATTAGGGAAGGTAGTTAAGTGAAGGCTAATAAGCAGAAGGAAGAAAACAACGGTGCTCTATACAGGCTAGCTGGGAGCTAATGGACGAGATATCTATCTGTGTGTGTGTGTGCGTGTGCATGTGTGTGAGCGTGTGTGTGTGTGAGCGAATTAAACTTTTAATTAGATGTCACACAGTGGAGAGGAGAGGTAGGAACCATCCAGGCAGGAACCATCGGCACCACACTGTGTGTTTCCTCACATTACTCTGCAACACAGTCAAAACTGTCTGCTGGCTCAGAGGCAGGTGCACAGAGGGTCACACTAACACACCCATGCTGGAATATATTCACACACACATTCACTAGCACACACAGATGCTAGATATACAAATACATACAGTACATATAAACAGTAACATTCAAAAGTTTGGACACATTTTTCTTTATTTTCACTATTTTCTACATTACGATCAAGCGCTATGATGAAACTGGCTCTCATGAGGACCGCCACAGGAAAGGAAGACCCAGAGTTACCTCTGCTGCAGAGGATATGTTCATTAGAGTTACCATTCTAAGAAATTGCAGCCCAAATAAATGCTTCACAGAGTTCAAGTAACAGACACATCTCAACATCAACTGTTCAGAAGAAACTGCATGAATCAGGTCTTCATGGTTGAATTGCTGCAAAGAAACCACTACTAAATGACACCAATAATAAGAAGAGACTTGCTTGGGCCAAGAAACACGAGTTGCTGACAGGTGTATAACATTGAGCACACAGCCATGAAATCTCAATAGACAAACATTGGCATTAGAATGGCCTTACTGAAGACCTTAGTGTCTTTCAACGTGGCACCGTCATAGGATGCCACCTTTCCAACAAGTCAGTTTGTAAAATTTCTGCCCTGCTAGAGCTTTTATTGTGAAGTGTAAACGTCTAGGAGCAACAATGGCTCAGCCATTAAGTTGTAGGCCACACAAGCTCAAAGAACAGGAGCGCCGTGTGCTCAATTGCAAAACACTCTCCCGAGTTCCAAACTGCCTCTGGAATCAACGTCAGCACTAGAACTGTTCGTCGGGAGCTTCATGAAATGGGTTTCCATGGCAGCCGCACACAAGCCTAAGATCACCATACGCAACGGCAATCGTCGGCTGGAGTGGTATAACGCTCGCCGGACTCTGTTGCAGTGAATACGGGTTCTCTGGAATGATGAATCACGCTTCACCATCTGGCAGTCCGACGGATGAATCTGGGTTTGGCGGATGCCAGGAGAACGCTACCTCCCCGAATGCATAGTACTTTCCAAATGCATTGTATATGCACACACACTGTACCCTAGTGACACACACACAAACATACACACACACACACACACATCTCTCACCTGAGAGATCCAGAGCTCATAGATCATATTATGCAAATGTTGATGAGTCTTGACAGCAACACACACCTATTGTAATGCAATGTGAAGAACAAAGAGAGGGCCAGAGAGGTGCATCTGAATGAGGGGAGGAAAGGAGAGGGGGCTCAGATCTCTTAGCTCTGGGAGAGAGTCGTGCAGTGGTCTGTAAGTCTATCTGCCTTCTTGTGTATCTTTGGGGAAGGCTTAGGGGCTCGGATGTGTCCTAAATA
>QNTS01005230.1:84165-109873 GCA_003317085.1 Hucho hucho | reverse complement strand
CAGAGCGACTTACAGGAGCAATTAGGGTTAAGTGCCTTGTTTAAGGGCACATCGACTGTTTTTTCACCTAGTCAGCTCAGGAATTCAAACCAGTGACAATTCAGTTACTGACCCAACGCTCTTAACCACTAGGATACCTGACTCACACACACACACACACACACACACACACACACACACACACACACACACACACACACACACACACACACACACACACACACACACACACATATACACTTAACAGATCAGTGCGGTCAAAAACATTATTTTTTTCTGTTTTGTTGATGCTATTTCCACACTATGAAGTCGAAATAACACTCTGAAATTGTGAAAATGATGATTATTGCCCTTTTAGTGTAAGAGCTTTTTGGGAAAAAATGCTTGGGATTTTAACCTGTTCAGGTGGGATGGTTTTTGGCCCACAGCATGACATCAGAATCTGCTCTGATATTCTGACCAGTGACCAGTCATCTTTTATTTTCATATGTATCCTCCTACTTTGAAGGGGTAAGCTCTAGAGCAGGGGTATTCAACTCTTACCCTACGAGCTTGCTGTTTTTCTTTTCTACCTGATAATTGATTGCACCCACCTGGTGTGCCAGGTCTAAATTGGTGTCTGATTAGAGGGAAACAATGAATAAAAGGAGTGGAATTGGCTTCAAGGTCCAGAATTGAGTTTGAGGGCTCTAAAGCAGGGGTTCCCAAACTTTTTTGGCCCACAACCCCATTTTGATATCTGTAAATTCTCATGACCGCAACCATGTGAAAAATGTATGTAGTTAACAGTTCATGTTTACATTTTTATTTGTGCCTATGGCAGTCAATTGAAAACATGCTAACAGTATTTCTGATTGTCTTCTCAACTCACCATCACATAAGTTTAATGTGGGCTATGATAGTCAATTGCAAATGAGTCTGACTTAATGTCTCTTATCTCACCACCACTAATGATATAGGTGTGCTTGATGCATGTTGGATGCATCTCTGCTGTCACAACCAACTTGGATCGATATATGGTTTTAACAAGAGAACTGAATCCAGCTTCACACAGATAGGAGCTGGCGAAGGGTACCATGAGTTTTATGGTGCATTCGAGACAACTTGAAACTCTGAAATATATACGATCAAATTATGACGTCAGTGATCTTCAGGTCAGCAAGTCGGAGCTCTAGAAAGAGTTCCCGAGTTGGAATTCCGAGTTGGATGACCATTCAAAACGATTTATCGTTTTTTTCAGGGTTCCCAGTTGTTTTGAACGAGGCATTAATGTTCAGAGGGAGACGGAAGGGTATTACCTTTGAGTCATGAACCAAAGCTCCTTCGTAGTGACACGTGAATGCGTTGTGTGCAGCATTCGGTCACATAACAGCTCGATCAGCTGTTCGATTTCACTTACCGGCATGTCAACTGAGCCAGGATCACAGTCAGACGCATTGGGAAGTATGTCCCAAAGTGTTCTACCAAGCATTGGAGGTGAGCAGTCATCACTCGTGTGGGACACTTACTGATGCTGTTTTCTGTTAGAAACATGCACAGCCGAGGGAAGGGGGCATGGTTCGCTTTTGAAAGACTCTCTCCAATAATAATTCTTTCCTCTGAATCCACTGATTCCGTCAGAATTTTTTTTTGTATTTCCCCTTTATGCTTGTGGTCAGTTTGTTCAGTTTACTAAATATGTCTGTTACATAGGCAAGGAGACACATTTTCTTTTCATTACACAAAAGTCATTCAAGTCTGTTTTTATTTTCATCCATTGCAAATGACAACAGTTCCTCTCTCAAATAAAAAAGGTTTCTCCAAAACTCCCCCTCGATAACCACCAAGCCTTGGTGTGAAATAGAATATTGTCATACTCTGATCCCATATCTCCACATAGTTCTGCGAACAGGCGTGCGTGCAGTGGATGTGGTTTGATGTAGTAAACAATCGAAGTTACCTGTTGCAGTATATCTCAGAGTTCTGTGCTCAGTTTTTTTGCCACCAGTTGCTCTCGGTGTATCATACAATGCGTCCATATGGCAGAGTGAGACACACTTTCATAACTAGAGTGTAGAGGCAGGTCCGCTGTCCCGCCATAGATGGAGCCCCATCTGTGCAAAATCCCACCATTCGATCCCATAGAATCTGTTTTTCGTGAATATAGCCACGCAGCACACTGAACATAGGGGATGTAGCCACGCAGCACACTGAACATCCCCTGTGCTGTTTCATGCTCAGGAATCGTGAGACAGAACAATATGTCCTGGTGAATAACATCCCCTGACATGTATAGCGAACATAAGTCAATGTATGGGCATCTCGGCCCTCACAGCTAACGTCCATTTGGAGAGCATTAGGAGTTTTTGAGTTGTTCAGTCAGAGTTTCCTCTTGATTGCTAGCAATAGCATACATTATTTGTTTAGCATCGTTATCTGACAAAGCTATTGAGTTTCTCTGCTTCCCCACACATTGTTTTCACTATTTCAGTTCCGGTCGGTATTATAAAAGTCTCTGCAATAGTGTGTGGTTTCATAGCATAGCGGGTCTAGCCATTCACTGTGGTAATGATTCAAGTGCAGCGGTCAAGTGCTGCCTTTTCCCATGATCTAATGGTGCTCTCTGGTTGAATTCTGTCTTATAGATTTGAATAATTTTCATTTCAATTTTTTATGTTAACCACATTAAAATGATTTTGAGATACAAAGACGATATTATGATATATATTTTTTTGTATACATATTTTTCTTCTTAAAAATGTACAGAAATATATTTTAATTTCTATCAACATGCCCACACAATCATCCTTAGCATTTCAATGGCAAAAAAAGGCTCAGAGAATTAAAAGATAAAAAAACCATATAATTAAGATATTTTCATGAAATAAACACACTCCGTGATTTATTAGACATACAGTCAGGGCTTTAAAGAAAGTTAGACCGAAATAATAAATAATGACATGGACAATGTTGCTCATGTCAGGGTCAGTGCACAATGTACAATGTTATACGGCCTAAGGAATATAAGATTTAGGTTCAACACCAGATTAGGAATGTTGGTTATATTAGTCCCAATGTGTTAAAAGGATTGCCTGACATTGAGATGGCCCGTTTCCTCGGATCCACAAACCCAGTCTACTGCCGCCATCTGGTGTCTAAACGAGGAATAACACCCACCCCCGGACAACACTGACGCCACAGCTGGGGTGTATTCATTAGACACCAAATAGAAGAAAACAGACTGAAACAGGGAGGGACTACGGTGCCTGAAATCCCAAAAGAAAAGATAGTTTCGTTTTCCATTGCAAAATAAGTTACTACGCATGTGCACTTATGAATGGACAGCTCCAATGGAAGATTTCGTGCATCTGTTGTAATGCTCCGATAGATCCACTAGATGTCACTGTCACTAAAGAAACTACACAACTCTCACGTCTCTATCTCCCTTCGTCTTGGGCAGATTATTCTGGCCTCTCCAATAGTTGTCTGAACAGTGTGATGACACAGGACATCACAAAGCCATCCTGAGAGGTACTAGACACGATCTGTAGTGTTGTGTGTGGCCAACATAGGCAAAACAATTGGCAATCTTTTTCAACAGTAATCTAACAAAAATGCAAGGCTTTTTAATGTACAGTGTCTTCAGGAATGATTTACACGAGTTGACTTTAGCCACATTTTGTTGTGTTACAGCCTGAATTGAAATGGATTAAATTGAGATTTTTGGTCACTGGCCTACACACAATACCCCATAATGTGCCCTGTGCCCAAGAACACTAAGGTAACCTGCCTAAATGACTACCGACCCGTAGCACTGTCTGTAGCCATGAAGTGCTTTGAAAGGCTGGTCATGGCTCACATCAACACCATTATCCCAAAAACCCTAGACCCACTCCAATTTGCATACCGCTCTAACAGATCCACAGATGATGCAATCTCTATTGCACTCCACACTGCCCTTTCCAAATTGGACAAAAGGAACACCTATGTGAGAATGCTATTCATCGACTACAGCTCAGTGTTCAACACCATAGTGCTCTCAAAGCTCATCACTAAGCTAAGGACCCCGGGACTAAACACCTCCTCTGCAACTGGATCCTGGACTTCCTGATGGGCCGCCCCCAGGTGGTAGGTGTAGGTAACAACACATCTGCCACATTGACAACGACAAGACAGCCTATAGGGAGGAGGTCAGAGACCTGGCCTTGTGGTGCCAGGATAACAACCTCTCCCTCAACGTAATCAAGACAAAGGAGATGATCATGGACTACAGGAAAAGGAGGACCGAGCACGCCACCATTCTCATCGACGAGGATGTAGTGGAGCAGGTTGAGAGCTTCAAGTTCCTTGGTGTCCACATCACCAACAAACTATCATGGTCCAAACACAAAGCCTAATCCCCCTCAGGAGATTGAAAATATTTGGCATGGGTCCTCAGATCATGAAAACGTTGTACAGCTGCACCATCGAGAGCATCCTGACAGGTTGCATCACCGCCTGGTATGGCAACTGCTCGGCCTCTGACTGCAAGGCACCACAGAGGGTAGTGTGTACGGCCCAGTATATCGCTGGGCCAAGCTTCCTGCCATCCAGGACCTCTATACCAGGCGGTCAGAGGAAGGCCCTAAAAATTGTCAAAGACTCCAGCCACCCTAGTCATTGACTGTTCTCTCTGCTACCGCACGGCAAGCGGTACATTTATCTATTGGTAAATGGGTACAAATACAAAAAGCAGACTGACTATCCGTTTGAGCATGGTGAAGTTATTAATTACACTTTGGATTGTTTATCAATACAAAAGTACAGGCGTCCTTCCTAACTCACTTGCCGTAAATGAAGAGAACCGCTCAGGGATTTCACCATGAGGCTAATGGTGATTTTAAAACAGTTAGAGTTATTTATTTAACCTTTATTTACAGAGTTTAATGGCTGTGATAGGAGAAAACTGAGGATAGATCAACAACATTGTAGTTACTCCACAACACTAACCTAATTGACGGAGTCAAAAAAGAAGGAAGCCTGTACAGAATACAAATATTACAAAACATGCATCTTGTTTGCAACAAGGCACTAAAGTAATGCTGCAAAAAATTGTGGCAAACCAATCAACTTCTTGTCCGGAAGATGAATTCACCTTCCAGCATGACAACAACTTAAAACTAACGTGTGCGCTGGGAGTCGGGAAGCAAGTTCAGGGAGTGCATAATTAAATAAACAAATGACCAGAACAAGAAACACGAACAACGCACAGACAGGAAACAAACAGAAACAATGACGCCTGGGTAAAGGAACCAAATTAAGTGACAGGTAATCAAGGACGCGATGGAGTCCATGTGAGTCTGATGACACGCAGGTGCGCGTAACAATGGTGACAGGTGTGCGCCATAACGAGCAGCCTGGTGTCCTAGAGGGCAGAGAGGGAGCACATGTGACCTCTGCTGTGTTGCGGGAAACCTACCAGTACAGTTGAGACGCGG
Source organism: Hucho hucho (assembly GCA_003317085.1). NCBI lineage: Eukaryota > Metazoa > Chordata > Actinopteri > Salmoniformes > Salmonidae > Hucho > Hucho hucho. The sequence continues at coordinate 104,417 of QNTS01005230.1, read as the reverse complement.
GAGCATGGTGACCTAGCGTGCCGGAGAGAGAGCATACGTGACGGTACCCCCTCCTCGGCTCGTTCGGGTTCAGTCGCAGGACGCCAATCAAAGGGACGATCCCGGGGATCCGGAGCGGACCGGTCGCCTCCGCTGAGGCACAGAAACCTGACGAACCGGCCGTGAGAGCCTGATGAGCCGGATGAGACCTCCTCGGTTGCCTCGGTCGAGGCACGGGAACCTGTTCACCAGCTGAGGCATGGGAGCCTGTCGAGCCCGCTGAGGTATGGAAACCCATCAACCCAGCTGAGGCAGGGTCCTACCAGGTAGCTCCGGTTCGGACACCCGGACCCGACATCATCTCCAACACAAAAAAATAAAAAACACCCCCGATGCTTCCCTTTGGTGAGGCATCATTCCGTAACGTCTGCGCTGGGAAGCAAGTTTAGGGAGTGCAGAATTTAATAAACAAATTACCAAATACGAACAACGCATAGACAAGAAACTGAAACAGAAACAATGATGCCTGGGGAAGGAACCAAATGAAGTGACATGAATATGGCAGGTAATCAAGGAGGTGATGTAGTCCATGTGAATCTGATGACGCGCAGGTGCGCGTAACGATGGTGACAGGTGTGCGCCACAACGAGCAGCCTGGTGACCTAGAGGCCAGAGAGGGAGCACACGTGACAAAAAAACAAGTCCAAATCTACACTTGAGTTGCTTACCAAGAAGACAGTCAATGTTCCTGTGCGGCTGAATTACAGTTTTGACTTAATTAAATCGGCTTGAAGATCTATGGCAAGACCTGTAAATGGTTGTCTAGCAATATTAGAGGCTTACCCAGAAAGACTCACAGCTGTAATCACTGTCAAAGGTGATTCTAACATGTATTGACTCAGGTTGTTGAATACTTAACTAATCAAGATATATTAGTGTTTTGTTTAACATATTTTATTTTCTAGATTTTTTATTTATTCTTCCACTTTGACATTACAGAGTATTTTGTGTAGTTTGTTGTAAAAAAAATTACAAATAAAATCATTTTTATCCCACTTTGTAACACAACAAATTGTGAAGAAAGTAAAGGGGTGTTAATACTTTCTGAGGCACTGCACACTCTAACAATGCTGGGTTGTTTGGTTGACCCAACTGCTGGGTTGTTTGGTTGACCCAACTGCTGAGTTGTTTGGTTGACCCAACTGCTGGGTTGTTTGGTTGACCCAACTGCTGGGTTGCAGGCATTGGGTCACTAAGTTGGGTTGTTTTATAAAAAAATTGCAAGGTTTAGTTGTTGATGCTGGGTTATTGATCCAGCGGGTCAAATCAGAAGACTGGAGGCTTAGCTTAGTAAGGACGTGGCTTTCAGAAAGTAATTTTTGTCCAACTGTAAAGTAAATGTAATTTCTGTTAATCTGTTTTGTTGTATAGTTATTGCATGTTAAGATCGGACATTATCATTCTTATAGTTTGAATGAGTCTTACAGAAGTGTTTGAGTTCCCTAAAAGCCTATGTAAGTCCAGTTGCAGGGATACAATAAGGTGGTGTTCCATATTGTGCAATGGGGTGGTATTCCTTATGTAATAAACAATCATAATATTCTAGAAGAATGTTTAAAATACAAAAAAGGTCCATTTGAATTTGTAGTATGTTAACTTAATATGCACAGGAATTACCTTTAGTCTAATGGGTGGCCAATAAGCAACGCACTAATAGGCCACACCCCTTGAACATAATTTAATGATTACATTACAAACAAAAACAGCTACTAGGTCAAACAGCATGAGAGTAAAAAATACCCAACTGATGGTTAAATGAACCCATGTTTGGGTAATCCCAAAAACCCTACATGTTGGGTTATTCACGCAATCCAACTGGATGAGTCAAAATAACACAGGATGTGTTCTGTCCAATATTTACCCAGCGCTAGGTTAGTTGGCTGTGGAGTGAGTTCACAGAGAGTTAGAGACTGGTTAGGGCTATGATATGCAGATGAAAAAGTTTAGGGAGATTGGAAGAATTCCTCTGAGTATTTAGAACCAATGTTCTGCTACCTCAGCTCTCCTCCTCCCTCCACCCTTCCTTTTCTAACTTGCACCTCCTTTTCTCCCCTGCCCCTCCTCTCTGTTCCTCTCTTACTCCTTTGAGTCCATCAACTCTCCTCAGTATTCCAGCTGCCCCCATACAGACACACAAACCGTATCTTCTCTTCTACCCTCCCTCACAAATGTTCTCATATTCTACCCACGTCTCCTATCCTTTACCTCCCCTCCTTTTATCTCTGTCCTCCTCCCTTCTTCTCTCGTACTTGTCTTTTCTTACTTGCACTGACTTTGCTGATAACTACTTTATTGAGGCAAAACTTACCGACTATGACTGTCATGTGGTTTTCTTACGTAGCTATCTTAAGATGAATGCACTAACTGTCGCTCTGGATATGAGTGTCTGCTAAATGACTAAAATGTAAATGAGTCAATCTTCCATCAGCCCTCGTCAGTTTTTCACAACTAGCCCCCAATACCGGACCTCCCCTCCACCCTCCACACCGTAACGAGGAGAATGTTAATGAGGTCTAATCATTTTTCAACCCTGATGATGATGTAAAACTAATATTTGTGTTCCAGACGTGGATGTGGGCGGGAGACGATTGCTTGGCTTTCCAAACATGGTGGAATGGGGATGAGGATAATAAACAAAAAGGTCTAGGTTTTATTGTCACATACACAGTGGGTGGGGGGTGGTGAGACGGAGAAGACAAGCAGGAGAGGATCTATGTAACTTCAGGCTTAAGGAGGGAAAGGGAGAGGGAGGACGTGAGAACTCGAGGATCTTAAGCACCGTGGATCAGTGGAAAATCACCATTGAGACTCAGGGAGGGAGGGAAACTTTGCCAATTAATAATAACTGACTATGGATCATGGTTTAGAAACTGATGATGCAGCACTGAGACAAGACCTCTGTCTCCATGAAGGATGTTATCACTTCTACAACTAAAGCTCTGCTCTCAACTCAAACAGCAACTCAATCAACTGAACACACAGAGACGCTGGCAACCACAAACACACAGCCTTCACTAATCTCTTCCTCTAGCTCCATCTCCATACCTCACACTCTCTCTGTACTTTATTTTAGTTTAACCCTTCTGTCCTCCCTCCATCTCCAATCTTATCTGTCCGCTGTTATCTGTCTCTGTCTGTCTGTCTGTCTGTCTCTCTCTTTTTATCAGGCCTGCTGTCTAAAAGTTATTACATGTTTTTAAAAACTGCTAAACCAATCAAAAGGCTTGTTAGAGGGGGAAGGAGGTCTAGTTTAATGAATGTGATCAAATAAGAGGTAGAAGGAGAGAGATATGGAGACAGAGAGAAAGATAAGAGCTAGACAAAGAGAAACAGAGGGACAGAGAGAAAGATAAGGGTTAGAGACGAGATTGAGGGATGAAAAATAAGACAGCAATGAAGACTGAACAAAGAGAGGGAGAAACAGACCAGACCTTTGTCTCCCTTCTGACTACAATAGCCAGTCAGTTCTTATTGTCTGGGGACATGAGAGGAGATGGAAAAGTCCATTACAAAGCAAATGGCTCTGAGATTACAAAACTGATCCTAGATCTGTGTTAAAGCTGTCAAGTCCTGTAAATATAACCTGTGTGTGTGCTCCATCTGGACCTATCCTGAGTCTCCTGCCAGAACTACCGGAAGACCAGAGTGTGTGTGTTTGTGTGTGTGTGTGTGTGTGTGGAGTGAGAGAGAGAGACAAAGAGACATAGGAACACCTCTGCCATATCCACCCCTCCCAGCCAACCTACTGGCCTTCTGGCAGCTCTCTGCCGGCCTAGCCCCAGGCAGGGAGCAGGTGAGTGGGCCGTAGTGGCCCCAGTCACCCCCTCTGCTCTGCTGGAGGTCTTCCTCCCATCACACACAAACAAACAAGCAAACAACTAATAAGAGAACACACACACAGTTCTGGCAGGAGACTCAGGACAGGTCCAGACGGTGCGTGGGTTAATGACATCTGTCACAACCTACACGCAAACACACACACACACCAACCCACTCTAAAAGGGGTGGCAGGTAGCCTTGTGGTTAGAACATTGGACTAGTAACCGAAAGGTCACAAGATCAAATCCCCGAGCTGACAAGGTAAAAATGTGTTGTTCTGCCCCTGAACAAGGCAGTTAACCCACTGTTCCTAGGCTGTCACTTAAAATAATAATTTGTTCTTAACTGACTTGCCTACTTAAGTAAAGATTTAAATACATTAAAAAAGTCCAGACCACACAGATCCCAGCTGTGTGATCTGACAGTGTCACCAATGTAACAAAGTTCCACCTCTCTCACTTCCGCCCCATGTAGCCTCCCATTGTCATAGTTTAGTTGTGAAACAGGAAACAATGTCTCAATGAGGAATTTGATGACTATCTGTGTTTGTCTGCACCAATGAGGATCAAGCAGAGACCTGTCACACTGTCTCTTCCTAACAAGCTCATTTAGACAGCATTAACATCAGATGAGGTTAATACCCAGCACTGATAGAGAACTGTGTTTTATACCCAGCACTGATAGAGGACTGTGTTTTATACCCAGCACTGATAGAGAACTGTGTTTTATACCCAGCACTGATAGAGGACTGTGTTTTATACCCAGCACTGATAGAGAACTGTGTCATTGTCCCTGTTCTTATCTTCTATCACTTTATTACACTTACTAATTAGGTTATAGCTACACAACACTGCTGCAGGGGAGAGGGTGTATGTGTGTGTGTGTGTGTATGTGTGTGTGTGTGTGTGTAAAGCTTGATTAGGTTAGCTACACAACACTGCTGCAGGAGAGAGATGGGGGGACTGAAGGACTGAAGGTTGGTTTGGTGCAGAAGGAGCAGGTGGGAAAGATGTGACATTGCTAGGTAGTTAATGCAATAATCTCCCTGTGTCCATAAAGTCAACTGTCGATCACGACTGACAGGCTAGCTTCTTGCTGTGTCCTCTTGCTGTGTCCTCTTGCTGTGTCCGCTAGTACCGTATAACGTATATGTGGATATTTGCATGCATGACTTCCCTCTGTGTGTGTGCGTTTAGCCAAGCTCTCTCTCCAAGCCACAGGAACAGGAGCATTGAATCATCTCCCTCTTCACCGACACACACACACAGACAGAGGTTGTCCACGCTTGTATTTGGTTTATATTTGAAGAAATATGAGATTTTCTCAGTCAGGCTAAATCCCTCCCCTGGGCCCGGAGATAGGCCAGGAAAGCTGTAGCAAGCGGAGAGCGGCTGGACAAATAATAGCTGAATTGCTAAAACTACTCCACTCTCTTTATTCTTGAATAGAAGTGGACAGAGAGAGAAGGAGTTAGAGAGAGTAGAGAGAAAGAAGGAGAGAGATGGAGGGAGAGAGGAGAGAGAGCGAGACAACATACCAGCTCTAACTGAAGAAAGCCACCCAGAGCAATAAGTTGTGAACAAAAGTAGGAGAGAGAAACATGACGAATGATAACGAGATTGTTTTAAAGCAATCATCACGCTTATCATCAAATCATCCCTAATACTTTCTTATTGAAACAAGCAAATTAATGAGACAGGTGTTAGTGGAATCACACATTAGTGTCAAATAAAGGTTATTTGACTTGTTTAACCCAACAAGCTCCCAGAGTTTCACAGCAAAATGAGACGTTTTTTGACACCCGGGGTTGCTCCTCCTGCTCAGCATCGTTCCATTTCTCCAAATGTAACATTTAGAAGTTGCTCCAAACGTCAAATTTAAAAGTTAAGAGTTAATGTTTGGGATAGGGATGTTAAAACAAAAAACAAGCGTGTACCACTGGGATTGAACGCTCAACATTCCAATCTGGAGTCATGGGATTATGCTCTTCCTCCACCCCCGCCCAGAGTAGCCTAGCAAAATCCAAGGCTACAGTGTAAAAAACGAAAATTGTTTTTATGGTAATTTACTGTCATCTATTTACCTGAAAGGTACTGTAAAAAAAGGTACAATATGTTACTGTAAATTCCAAAGAAACTTTGCTTTGACAGTATACTGTAAAAACCAACGTTTCTTGGCCTATTGGGGGCGTGGCTTTCATATATTTATTCTTTCAGTTATTTTTAGCCACCCATGAAGGGTAAAAGTCCTTCCTGTTCATCATGTTAAGTTTGTACACTGCAAACATAAAATGTTCTTCAATATTTTTGCACACTGCAAACATAAAATGTTCTTCAATATTTTTGCGTATTACATATTTTTATATACATTTAAGAACATTACTATTTAAATAGTATAAGAAAGTGGTAATTATCCCAACACTATATGAAAGCAGCACCCCTACTAAGCCACGCCTCCAGTCTTCAAAGAAACAACCAACCTAAGAGACTCAAGTGAATGGGTCAAAATAACGTGTGTTCTGTCCACTATTTACCCACACGCGCACACACACACGCACACACACACACACACACACACACACACACAGACCCGCCTAAGGCATTCCCCTCCGCCATGTCCTATCAGAGTGAACTTCATTCAGCACAGATCTTTGGCACATTAAATTAAAGTAGGAACATGCAGTGTGACCACTTTTCTTTTCTCTCCCTCTCTCCGTCTAAATTGCCTGGGCAGTGCAGACAGAATAATATATGACTTTCATAAGAGGACCTCGCAAGGCCATGCAAATGAGTGTGAAATTGCAATATAATAATTTATGTTAATGATGCTGTGTTCGCTAGAAGATTCATTATTTCACACAAACGCTGATGAAAGGCTGAAAGGGTGAGAAGGGAAGAAAAGAAGAGAGTGAAAGAGCAAAAAAAGGAGAAGAGAGACAAAACTTTGTGTTTTCAAGACAGTGGGGGAAAATAATCTGGAGCGTGAAACTAGAATTGATATGCAGTTTGAGAATGGGTGAAAACAGGTCTCTTTTTTTTCTCTGTCTCTCTCTTTCTCTCTCTCTCTGAAAGCTGAGGTTAACAGGGCCTATAGGACTCCGGTCAAAAGTAGTACACTATACACAGTACACTGTAGGGAATAAGGTGCCATTTGCTACACAGCCTAAATATTTTCCAGAGAGGCCTTTCAGTAGTAACAAGTACCATTTGTTTTCAGTTCAGTTTATGTGTGTCTTTGTCTCTGCATTTCTCTCTTGAGTCAGGGAATGTTGATAAAACAGCGTGTATAAAACTTGACTTAGGGTGAAATGAAGTTTATTGGCACAATCAACACTCGTTAAAGCTTGTGCAGGCCAGCACTACTATCTGAGATAGAGAGAGAGAGAGATTATTATGCCAGAGTATTATTTTGATATAAAAATACAACCATGATAATAAGCCTCTTGCTGTGTTCTAAAAATACCAGTTAATTAGTGAGACTGTATTGATTCATGTTGAGGCGAAAAGAAATAAGAAAAAAATACATTTGGGATGTTTTGAAATTGACCGCGTTAATTACGGTTGCCAACTTGTTAAAATGCATTTGGTTCAGGGGGAAATATGGAGATCATCTGTTAGAAGACAGACACGTCCTATTAAATATGCAAAGCAGAGAAAACAGACCTTGGCAGGCTTAGATTGTGTACACACACGCAGTCATACACACACGCAGTCATACACACACTCGCGCGCCCGTACACACACACACATACACAAATGCACACTCATGCTCTCACACACACACACACAAACCACACAGACAAACGCACACACTCCTTTTTATGCCGTCCAACAATAATAATATTCTCGTTAACACATGGTAAGCAGCCCACTGTTGATTATGCTGATGATGTAAATACGAATATGAATACAACACCATCTCTTTTTCAAATTAGCTGGGTTTATTTGTTGTGGGAGTTACAACAGCACTGTGCTCATATGTGACTACCTAAATATATAGTGATACACCTGCACATCTGCTGCCCTATCCCAAATGCATGTACATTCAGCAGCACACTCTCCACTGACTCCGTAATGAACTCATATTATGGGCTCAGACACTGACAAACACACACACACACACACACAGACGGACGGATGGACAGACAGACAGGTGGATGCAGTGTTGGGTCAGGTGTCTACTTTGTCACTGTGGTGGCATCCTAAAAGTCACATTTGTACCATAATCATTATTATCAGATTTCAGTTAGTTCGATTTTTTTGCACCGTTACTCATATGGTTGTTCCAGTTTCCAAACTCTTGGTTCTGTCTGGGTTCTAATAGGAATTACACATCAGTTTGTGAGCCAGCATAATGTGACTTGCTGGTAGGGTTGTGAAATTCTGGTAAATTTCCCACAATTCCCTGGTTTTCCAGAAATCCTGATTCCTGGAAATGGGAAAGAATGAGCAGCAACCCTACTTGCAAGCATAATTTGGCCTGTAAACCTTGAGTTTCAGGCCACTGTATTAGGATAGAACAAGGCCTGAAAGATGTAATTTATTGTCATAAAAAGTTGAACTTTAATGATAACATTTGCCTATGAACTCCCTTGGTGAAAGCCACATGACTTTCTGTGATATGTTGTTGTTTATCTACCTTAGTTGAATACGCTGACTGTAAGTTACTCTGGATAAGAGTAAGAGTCTGCTAAACTAGCAAAATGTAAACAGATACAGTGAGGGAAAAAAGTATTTGATCCCCTGCTGATTTTGTACGTTTGCCCACTGACAAAGAAATGATCAGTCTATAATTTTAATGGTAGGTTTATTTGAACAGTGAGAGACAGAATAACAACAAAAAAAATCCAGAAACATGCATGTGAAAAATTTTATACATTTATTTGCATTTGAATGAGGGAAATAAGTATTTGACCCCTCTGCAAAACATGACTTAGTACTTGGTGGCAAAACCCTTGTTGGCAATCACAGAGGTCAGACGTTTCTTGTAGTTGGCCACCAGGTTTGCACACATCTCAGGAGGGATTTTGTCCCACTCCTCTTTGCAGATCTTCTCCTTCAGTAATTCCAAAGCTCCGACTGCAAACGCAACTCAAACCTTCAGCTCCCTCCACAGATTTTCTATGGGATTAAGGTCTGGAGACTGGCTAGGCCACTCCAGGACCTTAATGTGCTTCTTCTTGAGCCACCCCTTTGTTGCCTTGGCCGTGTGTTTTGGGTCATTGTCATGCTGGAATACCCATCCACGACCCATTTTCAATGCCATGGCTGAGTGAAGGAGGTTCCATTTGCGAATAATCGCACCAACTGTTGTCACCTTCTCACCAAGCTGCTTGGCGATGGTCTTGTAGCCCATTCCAGCCTTGTGTAGGTCTACAATCTTGTCCCTGACATCCTTGGAGAACTATTTGGTCTTGGCCATGGTGGAGAGTTTGGAATCTGATTGATTGATTGCTTTTGTGGACAGGTGTCTTTTATACAGGTAACAAGCTGAGATTAGGAGCACTCCCTTTAAGAGTGTGCTCCCAATCTCAGCTCATTACCTGTATAAAAGACACCTGGGAGCCAGAAATCTTTCTGATTGAGAGGGGGTCAAATACTTATTTCCCTCATTAAAATGCAAATGATGTATAACATTTTTCACATGCGTTTTTCTGGATTTTTTTGTTGCTATTCTGTCTCTCACTGTTCAAATCAACCTACCATTAAAATTATTGACTGATCATTTCTTTGTCAGTGGGCAAACATACAAAATCAGCAGGGGATCAAATACTTTTTCCCCTCACTGTATATGAAAATGAACATACCAAAATGAACTGCAAAGCGCACTGGGTATTATTTTGCCACTTTAGTACCACTACAGTGACAAGCAGTTGTACTGTACTCCTTTAAGAACAAATCTAAATACATTTTGTATAGTGTTCCTGGCACAGGTATACACAACATACAAGTCTCTGTCTGCACAGCTGGACCACAGCTGTTGGTAACACTTGAACTAAACTGAATTCATTGTGGTGTCCACATTTACCCTGCCTACCTACTTGAACCCAAAAAAGTTCCAATTAAATAATGAAGCGATTCTGATGACTGTGCAAAACAGCCTCGATACCTCTTGAAGAAAGAGAGTGTTGTTGAGTGTGTGTGCATGCGTGCGTGCGTGTATGTGCTGCAGACAGATCAGACTATACTGAAGGCTGTGATCTCTTTCCACCACCCTGTGGGACATAGGCCTGTGAATCTTAATCAACCTCTTTCTCACATTCACATCTTTTCTCACCTTCCCTACCTCCTTCCCACCCACTTTCTCCCTCTTCTACTTCTTTCCTCTACTGAACTTCTCCTCTATATCTCTCCCATTCCCCCCTCCTCTCCTACACCACCTCATCTCTATCCCCCTCTCACCATGCCTTCTAATTAAAAATGAAGAAAAAGCACAAATTAAGAAAACTCAAACTAGGCTTAGATCCCCAGGTGGCTCTGTAGGACACCAGAATGCTAGGGTCAGGAGAGGAGATAGCTAGTTTTGTGTGTGTGTGTTTGTGTGGTCCTCTAACCAGTGTGTCATCCTCGTGGTCGCCTGGTCCAGCGGCACACTGCTGCCACTTTATAGAGAGACAGGGAGAGAGATAACAGATGAAAGAAAGAAATACAGGGAGAGAGAGAAAGGCCAATGTAGGAATCAAACACATAACCCTGTAGTTGCCAGCATCATGTGTTAACCCACTGAGCTGTTGGAACAACTCTGGCTTTTCCTCCTAACAAGTGTGTGAGTTTGTTTTCAGCGAGTACACCAACTGGCTGTAAACAAAACTCTCTGTCTCCATAGCAACCTGCCATAATAGAGCTAAACTGTTTTCTGGGTGGCAGGAAGGCAGGGAGGCAGCGAGAGGCAGAGGAGTATAGGAGTTAGGCAACACAGACACAGCAAGCTTCTTCTGGAGCCTAATTATGACTTTCACTCTATTCCCTCTCTTCTTCTCTCTTCTTCTCCCACAGTTAGAACAGGCACAGACCACAACATAAGACTGGCAGGCATTTTACCCTTCCTTCCTTCCTTCCTTCCTTCCTTCCTTCCTTCCTTCCTTCCTTCCTTGATATCCCTCCCTCTTCCCCTTATTCTCTCCACTCTTTCTCTTCTGCCCACCTCCCTCCCCCCTCATCCCTCCCCTTGGTTAGCGTATCTGCGGCTATGTGTCCCTATGCTAATGAGTTTAAGCTGGTGGGGCACATTTGTTGACGCTGTAGGATATGTTAACAAACACTTGAAGTGCTACTTCAGCTCATTTATCACCTGTTTTACTTAACTAAAGGCACATCTCAGTAGGTGGTCCAGGTATCCTCGTGACATAGTACAAGTAGGGGGGTGGGCCTTTCCTCTTTTGTTCTCTATTGCTCCTCTATTGTTACTAAAACAAGCAATGCAGATGACATCACGAATCCCCATCAGACCAACTCCTTGAATGTTGGCAGTTGTGTCTAGAAACACTATTTTGTTCAAAACATTGTTTTTTTACCATTTAGTGTGTGCATTTTAAAGTATTTATGCTTGGGATATCGATTTCAATGCTAAAAGTAAAAATAACTGCTGGAGGACGTCTAACCCTTCGAGGAAAAGCACTCCGCCGAGCAGAGAGTACCCAGCGCCCAGCACCACCAACGTCAAAAAGCGTGTTTTAAATTGGCAAAAAGCAGAGTCAACAAAGCACTTTAAAAGCACACATTCAGAAAACACAACAGGGCAGCAGGTAGCCTAGTGGTTAGAGTGTTGGACTTGTAACTGAAAGGTTGCAAGATCGAATCCCTGAGCTGACAAGGTAAATATCTGTTGTTCTGTGCCTGAACAAGGCAGTTAACCCACTGCTCCTAGGCTGTCATTGAAAATAAGAAATTGTTCTTAACTGACTTGCCTAGTTAAATAAAGGTAAAATAACAACATCATTTTCAGAGCTGGGTTTCACAAAGTAAGAGGTATTTTATGAATGAGCAAGACACAATTACAACTTTTGATTAACTTAATTTAGCTTTTGATGAACATCCCTCTCCTTGAACATCCTAGACTCATCCTAGACTCAGTACATAACCTTATTAGCAGCCATTGGTGCAGGTGTCTTTCAAGCTTTGGATTGGAAGGGGAGTGACAAATAAAGAAAGAGAGAGAGAGAGAGAGAGAGAGAGAGAGAGAGAAGAGAGAGAGAGAGAGAGAGGGAGGGAGAGGGTTTAACGGGTGCATCCTTTGTAGTGCAAGTGGCACATTTAAACGTTTCTGCCATTACAGAAAGTGAGATTACTTCAAAGAAAAGAGAAAACTACACACTGCTCTTGCTCTGCACTCTGAAGTCTTAGAAAGTGAGATCGACCTTCTCTCCACAGTGAGAGAAAGACAAACAGAGAGACGTACTGCCATGACATGTGGCAGGTTCAACCTCTTACAGTATGTGTCCCAAATGGCAGCGTATATATAGTGCAATACTTTTGGCATAGGCCCTGGTCAAAAGTAGTGCACTATGAAGGGAATAGGTTGCCAATTGGGACAAAGCCACAGACTCTTACAATGACACATGCAGTCAGAGAAAGATGAAGAACACAGGCCCTGTAAAAATGAACAAAGGAAGAGAAAACGAGAGAAGAGAGAGATGGAGAAATTCCGCAGAAAGCCAGTCGTCTTCTTTTCATGCCAGCAGTGTAACAAAAAGAAAGTCAGAATCCCACTCCACGGGAACTCAGTGACATCAAAACGTCTGTTTGGTATCACGGTAACCTGAGTGTTCCGTTCTGGCTGTCACCTTTGACCTCAGTGAACCCAGTCTGAGTGCTAGCTAACACTGCAGTCACAGCTCAACATGGAGAACTTATTCTCAGAACACCATGTGTTATTTCACACCAGAGGAAGGCAACTTTTAGAGAGATGATTGTTAAAGTTTGATTTGTTTGTTATACTATGAACCAATGAAAATGCATCAGGGTAGTTTGATTCAGTTGTGTCTCAGGGTTGTGCATCAAGAAAAGATGTGCCTCTTACATGAGGAACCTTGGACATGGACCTCCTGGGACCTTTTGTGTTTACATATTCTATTGGTAAGTACAACATGTACTCAGAATCTATTAATCAATCTATGTCAAGGAGAATTGAGCAGATTTCTGCAACTGATTTAACCAATGCACAATTGTTTAATTTTGTATTCTCATTGTGATTGGTCCATAAGAGGGCATTTTTAAATATTAAAAGCCTAATTCTTTTTTGCTTCTGTACAACCCAAGAAGGCAAAAACCTGAAACGCGTTGGATTTACTTGTAAAAGCTTTTTAATTGACTTCTATTGTCCTCCAAGAGTTGCTGATCTCATTTGCTGCTCCTCAATTCATGCACCTTGGTTGGAGAATATGGTAGTGGCAGTGTTCACTTCCCTTTCCACAAGCAGAACAGACACTTGGGCATGACTCAATCAACTTTTCTCTGTAACAATCACATATCAACCTCCATCTCAATCTACCTCTAGCGTTCTCTATCCCAGTCTCTTTGCTCTTTGCTCCTCTATGTTTTTAAACCAGTCTCTCTCTGATGCTTTCTCCCCCCAGAGAGACATATAGAGAGAGAGAAACAGCAATAGTGAGAGAGAACAAATTTAAGAAAGACACTAACCACGTTTCCAGCCACAATTTTTATGCGAGTAAAGTCATAGCGTATTAAATAATTACAGAGTACCATTTGAGCGAAATTCTGACAGCGTAAAACAACTGCGCTATGAATACGTACAAGTAAGCTATACTCTCCTGTCATTGGCACTGTATTCTAGTGTATTGTGCTACAAATTGACTGCTCTGTCTATTCATACTGTCATATGATAATGTTTTGTCTTGTCTGTTTCAGAGAGTTATGGAACTAGATGCTGCTGCAGAACATCATGACTTCATCTGTGTTGAAGAGGTCGACTTTAACCTAGCCGAAACAAGATGCAGAGGAAGAAACCTCATAGGACACCGCGCCATCGCCAATGTCCCTGGACAGCGTGGTGGCAACATCACAATGTGTGCAGCCTTTAGTCAGAACGGTGTCCATCATCATCATGCCACTCTTGGTCCTTACAATACTGCCCACATTATCACCTTCCTTGACACCCTGCATAATATCCTCATTCCCTATGACCAGAGGAATGGGCCAGAGCAGTCCAGATTTGTTGACATCTGGGACATCTAAACCACAACCATAATTTTAATTTCCCAGCATGCAATGCAGGTAGATTTTCTTTTAAGATTGTTTTAATATCTGTGTCTAATATCTTGTATGTACATTGATTGATTAATTCATCTTATCAATCAGATACATAGAAATGGTATCCACAAGTTCATCTATCTCTGGATAATGAGATAAAGGGCCTCATTGCCAAAATCACAAAGAATCCCTTTAATACTATAGTTGAATAGAAATTACACTGAGTGTCAATTACCCCATAGTGTTACATTTGAGTAACACTGGCAAGTGTAATGCAGTGTTAATGTTTTACACTATGAGGAGTTACATTCACTGTCACGTGTGCTCCCTCTCCGGGCCTCTAGGTCCCTAGGCTGCTCGTGCACGTCACCATAGTTACGTGCACCTGCGCGTCGGATTGCCAGGCTCCCCAGATCACCAGGCTCCCCTGCCCGGGTCCCAGCCAGCGACAGTTTCCCGCGCATCAGCGGGGGTGAACGGTCCGCTCCTGATCCCCGGGATCGTCCCTTGGGTTGGCGTCCTGCGGCTGGAGCCGAACGCGCCGGGGAGGGGGTACCGTCAGGTATGCTCTCTCTCCGGCGCTCTAGGTCGTCATGCTCCTGCGTCTAAGCCGGATTGACAGATTTCCTGCGCCTCTGCAGAGGTGACCGGTCCGCTCCTGATCCCCGGGATCATCTTTAGGTCAGCATCCTGCGGCTGGAGCCGCGCGTCAGGGAGGGGGTACTGTCACGTGTGCTCCCTCTCATGCCTCTAGGTCACCAGGCTGCTCATTATGGCGCACACCTGTCACCATCATTACGCTACCTCCGCGTCATCACTCACCTGGACTCCATCACCTCCCTGATTACCTTCCCTACAAATGTCACACCCTTTGGTTCCTTCCCCAGGCGTTATTGTTTCTGTTCCAGTGTTTAGTCTGCACATTTTTCGTGTTTCTTTTGTTTTATGTTGCATTTATTTATTAACACTCACTCGCTGAACTTGCTTCCCGACTCTCAGCGCACATCGTTACGTTCACATTCAAAATGTAACACTATAACCAGAGTACTTTTTACACTCTGTAGAGTGGGACCATGTTATCTCAAGTGGTGTTAAAATGTACTCTTTAAGTGTTGATTTAACCCTGCAAAATGTACTGTGTTCAAATTAAATATGTTATGACAAACGTCATAGGATGGTAAAAGTGCAAGGTAATGAGTTTGATGCTCCTTTCCCGTGAGTCAGATGCCCAGCTCTGTCGAATGGTGAAGTCGGCTCAAAACAAAAGTGACATAGTGAAGATTGTGTAGTAATGAGTAGGATTTTGTTTTCAAATACAAAAGTGAATGCTTCTGATAAAAACGTTTGATTTGCCTTCCCAATGAAAATGAGTTTGAAAACTCAAACATATATTGTGTGGAAAAGATTTACCATGCTGCCTTGTTGGCAACATGACTGAGGGGACAGATTGGTGTTTGATTTTGAGAGGAGCGCTCCTCCCTCACCGTTTTTGCCTGGTCACATCAAGGGCCGTAGACTGGTGTCGCGCAGCTCAGCATAATCGAATCCGCACAGTATCTAATATATTGACAATATAGCCGAGTGACCGTTCTAAAAATGGAAATGCATGTCCTCCATGGGCTGATTCCATTATGCTGAGCCGCGGGGCACGGGACAAAGGCCCGTTACGTCATCGGGTGAAAGGAGGGAGGAGCGCCCTTCTCAAATTGAACAGCAATCTTTGCTGCTCTGTCATTTTGTCAACAAGGCAGCATGGTGCATTGTCCAGAAACATACATCTCTTTTCCATAAAATAAATGTTTGAATTTTCTAACTCGTTTTCATTGGGAAGGCAGATAAAGCATTGTTATCAAAAGCAATCACTTTTGCATGGGAAAACACAGAATCCTACTAAATAGGCATTTCGCTTCACCCGCAATAACATCTGCTAAACGTGTGTGACAAATACAATTTGATTTGATTTGATTACTACACGTTTTTAATTACATCACTTTTGTTTTGCGACAACTTCGCCGTGGGCTTTAAACGGGGCACCTGGCTCACGCCTGGGAGGCACCCCCTTCCAAATCAAATACAATAAACTTTAAGCCTATGCAAAACACGCCTACACAGGCACCCGCGCGAGATTAATCGAACCCCCTCAATGATTGAACACAGGCGAGATCAAGTCGGACCATTCTAGCCAATGAGAGGGCAGATACACGTGTGAACAACAGGCACAACTGAGTCGTCTTTCTCAAAGTTGCCCAAATGCCATGTGCATCCACTTATAACAGTACATTTGTAATAGCCTAAACACTGAGAAACATCTATTCGATCATATAAGCCTCACATAATTTGACACTCTCTCATAGGCCTCCATACAGAAAAGGGTTTCTCTTACGTGGAGGCTCTTCCTCTCTGCTTGAGTGCACATGCCAAGACCAGAGTGGGCACATTTGCTATTTAACACAACAGATTTCGTGACAAAACTATCGGTAGAGTTGAAAATGTGATAGAAACACATTGAACTTTAGATTTTTATTAACTTCAGTGAAAACAAGTCTGTTTGGAGGAAACATACCACTTTTGGGAAAATTTCTTTATGCAGATTTTTATAATATTCACATAAAAATCTGTCGCCACAGATAGAAACCTAGCTTGTATCTCTCTGTTTGCATCTCAAAAGGCAGATTTTCATGTGAATATTCAAAAATCTTCATAAAGAAAATGTGCTTATTGGTGTGTTTCCACCAAACAGATATGTTGCTGATAAAAATCAGTGTGTGATGATGTAGTGCACACAAAATGTACTTTTTCATGAACCAAATAGAAATCTTGGTTCAACTCAACCAATAGTTTTGTCACAAAAATGTTTGTGTTAAATAGCAAATGTGCCTACTGGCTTTGGCACTGCCCTCCAGCCAACAGCTCGCAGATACTGTGCAGGTAGGCTAGTCTACATGATGAGGCTAGCCTATTATGGACATTATTGAGAATATTTGTCAAACTGCAGTCAAGCATTGATCATCATGTCACCAGAATTAGACCTTCAATATTTATTGGAAAGGAGCATCAAGCTCATTACTGTGCACTTTCACAACCCAGTGAAGTTTATCATAACTTATTTGATCTGTAGCCATATTGTTGTGTGACTCCATGTTAACTTCAATATGATGGTTATTACATCAATATTTGCGCATAAAGGCGTTTACATTGCCATGTCTCGCATATTTAATTTTACTGACACAAAAAAATCCCACGAACGAACAACTTATCTATCCACATTTATAAAACTGCACTAAAAGCAATCCTGTTTCCATTTTTTTTTTTTACGGTATGACTACTACTTCTATATTATTATACTCAAATAAGTATTTTTACATTCATCAGCCTTGCAATTACTGATGCTCCTGATAGGTCGATATTTCATTTGGGGGGAAGTAGAGTACCTAGACACAGCTGTCATAATCATTTGACATGGTAAGTTGTAAATGACAACTTGTTCTCAACTTGCCTACCTGGTGAAATAAAGGTGAAAAAAAAAAAAATAATAATCAACTGATCTGCTCACACTTGTGGGTTTTTCATTGGAAGCAAGTTTGCTCTAACCCATAAGAGTCTAAGCCCTGTCTAAGCTGGGGGAGCGGGGGTACTACAAACTTATATGGAATAGTTTTAAGACGGTCATACCAAGGATAATTTTGCACTTTGAATCATCCCAAAAATATTCAATTAAATTTTTTTTTAAAAAATTTAACATTTATTTAACCCCTTATTTTTGTCACTAAACAGTCTCCATATACAGTATACTTCCATAAATATTTTAGACTGCTACCGGAGGACCTTCAGACAAGTCTTGTGAGGCCAGTGTTTGTGAGAGTCTCACTTTTCACAAAGGTGTCATATTAGTGTGTAGGCCAAAACGTTCGGGCACTACAGACAATTCTGTGAGAAGACCGACACCGCTCTAGCTCTGTCACCTTTCACCGCATATGCGGAAGTGTTACATACGCAGGATTTGTTTTATATGCTAATTATGTTAATCCTTGCATCCATAGCTCTGTCTATGAATTTAAGAGTGGTTCATTTCTCCACCCCATCCCTCAGCTTTTTAACAAAACGGGTGGAGAGTACGATTTGTCATTGTTTCAACTGCTGATTGCCACTTAAAAAATAGTCCGATTGACTGTGGTTCTAGCTGATGGATTAAAGAAGAAGAAGAATACTTTATGCCAATCGTCGATGGGATTAGAATCCCACCCAATTACCTGCCCTCTTCTTCTCTAACCTCTAGGCTACCTGCTATCCCAAATCATCCCTAGAGGGGAAACGTTCCCTAGTCTCCCCACTTGGCATTTCAACTGGAATTGTTTGGTTTTAGTTTTCCACATCTTATTCCTATCATAATAGGCTATACAATTGTGAACTTTTCCTTGCAATAAATACATTAATAATCTGCAGTGTGAAAAGTTCAGCTATTCATACAAAAAAAAGATGATGTTATCCAACATGTAATGACTATCACTGATGGTCTATCTTCCTTCAGCAAAAGAGATGGGGCCATTTACTGAGTACAGTAGCACAGAGAGAGAGGGAGAGAGAGCGAGAGAGAGACCGAGGGAGAAAGAGAGAGAGAGAGAAACAAACACAGTTGCAGAAAGAGGGATAACGAGAGAGAAGGATGGTTGAAATGAAGGCCATTTCTTCACAATTTGGTATCAATACAATCTGATACTGATACCTCTGATTGGTCTATCTGGAGTGTTGTTGCCAGAGGTCAGGGGTCATGCTATCATGATATAAATAATTGGCTTCTCCACTGGCGAACCAAATGATTTAGTTATTTTTGTATTAGAAACTATCTGTCTCTGTATCTCTCTCTCTCTCGCTCTCACTATCTCTCTTTCTCTCTCTCAATTAAATTCAAAGGGCTTTAATGGCATGGGAAACATATGTTTACATTGCCAAAGCAAGTGAAATGGATAATACACAAAAGTGAAATAAACAATCAAAATGAACAGTAAACATTACACTCACAAAAGTTTCAAAAGAATAGAGACATTTCAAACGTCATATTAAGGCTATGTATGGTGTTGTAAAAAGGGCTTATAAAGAAATGTGATTGATTTGATTGATTATAATGATGTGCAAATAGTTCAAGTACAAAGGGAAAATAAATAAACATAAATATGGGTTGCATTTACAATGTTTCTTGTTCTTCACTGGTTTGCCTTTTCTTGTGTCAACAGGTCACATCTTGCTGCTGTGATGGCACATTGTTGTATTTCACCCAATAGATATGGGAATTAATCAAAATTGGATTTGTTTTACATTTTTTTGTGGGTCTGTGTAATCTGAGGGAAATATGTGTCTCTAATATGGTCATACATTTGGCAGGAAGTTAGGAACTGCAGCTCAGTTTCCACCTCATTTTGTGGGCACATAGCCTGTATTCTCTTGAGATCCAGGTCTGCCTACAGCGGCCATTCTCAATAGCAAGGCAATGGTCACTGAGTCTGTACGTAGTCAAAGCTTTCCTTAAGTTTGGGTCAGTCACAGTGGTCAAGCATTCTGTCACTGTGTACTCTCGGTTTAGGGCCAAATAGCATTCTAGTTCGCTCTGTTTTTTGGTGAATTCTTTCCAATGTGTCAAGCAATTATGTTTTAGTTTTCTCATGGTTGGGTCTAATTGTGTTGCTGTTGTTGTCCTGGGGCTCTGTGGAGTCTGTTTGTGTTTGTTAACAGAGCCCCAGGACCAGCTTGCTTAGGGAACTCTTCTCCAGGCTAATCTATCTTCAGGTGATGGCTTTGTTATGAAAGGTTTGGGAATCGTTTCCTTCTGGTTATAGAATTTAACGTCTCTTTTCTGGATTTTGATAATTAGCTGGTATCGTTCTAATTATGCTCCGCATGCATTATTTGGTGTTTTACGTTGTACACGGAGGATATTTTTGCAGAATTCCGCATGCAGTCTCATTTTGGTGTTGTGAATTCTTGGTTGGTGAGCGGACCCCAGTCCTCACAACCATAAAGGGCAATGGGTTCTATAACTGATTAAAGTATTTTTAGCCAGATCCTAGTTGGTACAGTGGGGAAAAAAAGTATTTAGTCAGCCACCAATTGTGCAAGTTCTCTCACTTAAAAAGATGAGAGAGGCCTGTAATTTTCATCATAGGTACACTTCAACTATGACAGACAAAATGA
>QNTS01005230.1:65853-82593 GCA_003317085.1 Hucho hucho | reverse complement strand
TTATAGAATTTAACGTCTCTTTTCTGGATTTTGATAATTAGCTGGTATCGTTCTAATTATGCTCCGCATGCATTATTTGGTGTTTTACGTTGTACACGGAGGATATTTTTGCAGAATTCCGCATGCAGTCTCATTTTGGTGTTGTGAATTCTTGGTTGGTGAGCGGACCCCAGTCCTCACAACCATAAAGGGCAATGGGTTCTATAACTGATTAAAGTATTTTTAGCCAGATCCTAGTTGGTATGTCAAATTTGATGTTCAATTTGATGGCATAGAAGGCCCTTCTTACCTTGTCTCTCAGATCGTTCACAGCTTTGTGGAAGTTACCTGTGGCACTGATGTTTATGCCGAGGTATGCATCGTTTTTTGTGTGCTTTAACTTCTTAGGGAGCAGCTCCCGAGGTGACGGTTTTGGAGAGTCTGGCGTGCCCAAAGTAAAATGCCTCCCACTCAGGCCCAGAAAATAGGATATGCACATAATTAGTACTATTGGATAGGAAACACTCTGAAGTTTCTAAGAGTGTTACAATATTGTCTGTGAGTATAACAGAACGGATATAGCAGGCAAAAACCCAAGGAATTTCTGTCCTGGAAAAAGTGTATTTGACACATTGCCTCATTTTGAACCCCTCCCTATTGAAAATGACCATAAGGGAGTAAGATTTCAGTACCTATTGCTTCCACTGGATGTCAACAGTCTCTAGACAGTGTTTTGATTATGTTTAGTTGCTCTGGAGGGTAATAGAAGAAGAATTGGGAAGTGGTCACCAGATGTAAACAGAAGAGGATGCGCGTTCACCCGGCTTGCGCACGCTGTGGTTTTTTCCTTTCCTATCGCCCAGTTTATAATCCGGTTGAAATATTATACAAAAAATACATAAAAGTGTTCCTAAGCATACATTATCAATGATGATTGTTCTTGGATAAGTGTATTGGTATAGGTTGAACAAGTTCTCTTCACGGTTCAGTGGGCTAGCGCCCCACCACTCACTAAGTAGTTAACCCGGATGACCCTGGGCCAATTGTGCGAGCCGTATTGGTCTCCCGGTCGTGGCCGGCTGCAACAGAGCCTGAACTCAACCCAGGATCTCTGGTGGCACAGCTAGCACTGCGATGCAATGCCTTAAACCACTGTTTTAGACTTTTTTTTAAACACTTGTTTGATATTTCTAAGACACCTCTACATAGAAAAAGAAACGCACACCTATATAGGCGAGGTGCTGGCTAGCGGAGTGGAAAACTTGAAAATAAAGAAGAACCGCACACTCTAGGAGCTCAGATGCAAAAAATATTTTATGTCCAACGTTTCGACAGGCAAGCTGTCTTCATCAGGGTATAATCACAAACACTGCGGGGTGACTCGTTTATATAGTGTCAAAGGACACACACAGGTGTCTGTAATCATGGCCAAGTGTGGCCTAATATCATTGGTTAATTCTGAGATATTAAAATGGCATACAAAGAACATACAAAAAACAAATGGATAGCATACGATCATAGATTAGATTTAGGCTACTTAAGCCTACAAACAATCACAATGGCAAAGTCACAATCACAAGAATGGTTTCAGATCAAAGTCTGTTGAGCCCGAAGGGAGCGAGGGTCTTTAAATTAAAGATCCAGGCAGCCTCTCGTTTTAACAATAAATTGTCGAGGTCACCCCCTCTCCTAGGGAGGGTGACATGTTCAATGCCAATATAACGCAGAGACGAAATCGAATGGTTTGTTTCCAAAAAACTTCTACATTTTATTTCGGGACCACAGTGTTAGTGCTGTTCTTAACACAGTATTTGGCTGGATTTTACCGTCTCCTGGAGATAACGTTAGCAGGCTAGCCTCGGCTACCTCTGACTAGCTAGGTTACCCAGCTGTCAGCGGCAAGGCTTGTCTCATGTCAAGGTTGGCTCTTGTAGCCGTGCCCGCTGTTTCTGACCAGAGAATGAGCGTATCAAACTCCTCTGATTTGGAGTTAGATCTGGAGATGGATAAAAAAGCCATGAAATGTGAGACCTGTGATATGTTCACCGTAGTGAAAGAGGAAGAACTTATACTGACTTATACAGTTGTGAAAAGTGTAAACAACTCGTTGCCTCAATGGACCAAAACATTGAGCTACTAAAGGAGAACAGGGTCCTGAAGGAATGTCTTTCTCTGGCTAAGGAGTCTTCAAGACTGCATTATGTTTTTGATGTGACAATTCTAAATGACCAAGGAGATGATCCAGGGTGCTCTACAAGATTGGGCTCCTCTGCAGTAGCTCCTGAGGATACAACCTTGGGCCACTTTCCCGTATTAACACACCCCACCAACGAGAACTGGAGAACTACTGCGTCTTGCACTACACCAAAGTAGAATCGAGTTAGAGGTAAGAGAGGAGGAATATTCCAACGCATCCTCCCTCTCCCTTCTAGTCCAGACCTGAGGCTGTCTAGATATTTTTCGGCTCTGAGCCTGACTTCACCTGGACCCTCCAACGAGGACCGACGCCCCTCCCCCGATTAGCGCAAGGTTGTAAGTAACAAGAACATTTCCCAGGACATAGACATATCTGATATTGGCAGAAAGCTTAAATTATTGTTAATCTAACTGCACTGTCCAATTTACAGTAGCTATTACAGTGAAAGAATACCATATTTGTTTGAGGAGAGGGCACAATTTTGAACATGAAAAGTTATTATTTAAACAAAGTAGGCACATTTGGGCAATCCACAACATTTTGAACAGAAATGCAATGGTTCATTGGATCAGTCTAACACTTTGCACATACACTGCCTCCATCTAGTGGCCAAAACATAAATTGCACCTGGGCTGGAAAAATACATTATGGCCTTTCTCTTGCATTTCAAAGATGATGGTACAAATAAAATACAAAAGAACGGTAATTGCAATCGTAATTGCAAGTCGGGAACTCGGTCCTCTTTCTAGAGCTTCGACCTGAAGATCCCTGACGTCATCATGATACGATAAATCCAGAGAATGCCAGACTTTGATGGCAAAGTTTGATGACAAAAGTTGCCCACGTGGGGTCGCCACGCCACCTTCCTATTCACGTTAGCACAGCACAACAAGGTGAGTCTGAAAATGTCTTGTATGCTGCTACATTAATGATGTAATATGCCAACTAGATACAGTTGAAGTCGAAAGTTTACATACACCTTAGCCAAATACATTAAACTCAGTTTTTCACAATTCCTGACATTACATTTTAGTAAGAATTCATTGTCTTAGGTCAGTTAGGATCACCACTTTATTTTAAGAATGTGAAATGTCTGAATAATAGTAGAGAGAATGATTTATTTCAGCTTTTATTTCTATCATCACATTCCCAGAGGATCAGAAGTTTACATACACTCAATTAGCATTTGGTAGCATTTTTTTATTTTACCTTAATTTAACTAGGCAAGTCAGTTAAGAACAAATTCTTACTTTTAATGACGGCCTAGGAACAGTGCCTTGTTCAGGGGCAGAACGACAGATTTGTACCTTGTCAGCTCAGGGATTAGTACCTTATCAGCTCGTTAAATTGTTTAACTTGGATCAAACGTTTTGGGTAGCCTTCCACAAGCTTCCCACAATAAGATGGGTGAATTTTGGCCGATTCCTCCTGACAGAGCTGGTGTAACTGAGTCAGGTTTGAAGGCCTCCTTGCTCGCACAAGCTTTTTCAGTTCTGCCCACAAATGTTCTATAGGATTGAGGTCAGGGCTTTGTGATGGCCACTCCAATACCTTGACTTTGTTGACCTTAAGCCATTTTGCTACAACTTTGGAAGTATGCTTGGGGTCATTGTCCATTTGGAAGACCCATTTGCGACCAAGCTTTAACTTCATGACTGATGTCTTGAGATGTTGCTTCAATATATCCACATAATATTCCTTCCTCATGATACCATCTATTTTGTGAAGTGCACCAGTCCCTCCTGCAGCAAAGCACCCCCCACAACATGATGCTGCCACCCCCGTGCTTCACAGTTTGGATGGTGTTCTTCAGCTTGCAAGCCTCCCCCTTTTTCCTCCAAACATAATGATGGTCTTTATAGCCAAACAGTTCTTTTTTTGTTTCATCAGACCAGAGGATATTTAGTAGCCCATGTGCCTCACCCTAATAATTTGGCCCCTTTTCCCCTCATAATTTCACTTTCTGTTCTGACTTGGTGGTGCACATGTAGCCTATAGACTGTTTTAGATAAATGTAATCATTGAATATTGTAAGAGCTTTCATTGTCTGCTTATACATGTATATGCACTCTTTATTTATCCTACATTTCTGACTTGGTGTACAGGGAGAATACTGTAAGAATGGCCCATGTTCTGAATTCTGTCGCTGTACATTTCAAAAGTGCTGAACAAATAGTTATATTGACTATGTCCGTCCTAGCTTGCTCATTAATGTCTTAATCAAAATTACAGATTGCCTTTTATCCTCTTGTTGTCCCCTTATGCCATAGTTTGTACATCTCAATTGTCAGTATAAACCACATTTGTTTAAGCAAGTCAGCCATATCAGCTATGTTTTTTAAAAAGGAGGTAAATGAGGCTGAATGAACTGTTTCGCTGTCAGACAAGGCTCCGCTGATAGACAGGTGTAGCAGTGGTAAGGTGCTGGGACTGCTGTTGGGACACTGCTGTTGGAACAGTTTTATGTAGGCCCTAACAGTTTGTAGGCACCGTTTGTCACCGTTATAGTGCAATTCATGTATTGTTTAGTGTTGTGTTGTGTAGAGTTGTTTTGTTTTTGTTTGACCCACCAAGATTTACATGCTAAAATCACCACTGTCAAATCAAATAAAATCTAATTGTATTTGTCACTTGCGCCGAATACAACAGGTAGACCTTACCTTGAAATGCTTACTACAAGCCTTTAACCAACAATGCAGTTCAAGAAATAGAGTTTAGAAAATATTTACTAAATAAACTAAGATACAAATAAAATCAAAAGTAACAGAATAAAATAACAATAACGAGGCTATATACAGGTAGTACCGGTACCGAGTCAATGTGCAGGGATACAGGTTAGTCAAGGTAATTTGTACATGTAGGTAGGGGTAAAGTGACTATGCATAGAAAATAAACAGCGAGTTTCAGCAGCGTAAAAACAAATGGAGGGGTGTCAATGTAAAGTGTCCAGGTGGCCATTTGATTAATTGTTCAGCAGTCTTATGGCTTGGGGGTAGAAGCTGTTAAGGAGCCTTTTGGACCTAGACATGGCGCTCCGGTACAGCTTGCCATGCAGTAGCAGAGAGAACAGTCTATGACTTGGGTGACTGGAGTCTTTGCAATTTGTTGGGCCTTCCTCTGACACCGCCTGGTATATAGGTCCTGGATGGCAGAAAGCTTGGCCCCAGTGATGTACTGGGCAGTAGACACTACCCTCTGTAGCACCTTACGGTCGGATGCCGAGCAGTTGCCATACAAGGCGGTGATGCAACCTGTCAGGATGCTCTCGAAGGTGCAGCTTTTTTAGGATCTGGGGACCCACGCCAAATCTTGAGGGGGAAAAGGTGTTGTCGAGCCCTCTTCACAACTGTCTTGATGTGTTTGGACCATGATAGTTCTTTGGTGATGTGGACACCAAGGAACTTGAAACTCTCGACCTGCTCCTCTACAGCCCCGTAGATATTAATCGGGGCCTGTTTGGCCCTACTTTTCCTGTAGTCCACGATCAGCTCCTTTGTCTTGCTCACATTGAGGGAGAGGTTGTTGTCCTGGCAACACACTGCCAGGTATCTGACCTACTCCCTATAGGCTGTCTCATCGTTGTTGGTGATTAGGCCTACCACTGTGGTGTTGTCAGCAAAGTTAATGATGGTTTTGGAGTCATGTTTGGCCACGCGTTCGTGGGGGAACAGGGAGTACAGGAGGGGAGCCCTGAGAGGCCTCAGTGTTGAGGATCAGCGTGGCAGATGTGTTGTTGCCTACCCTTACCACCTTGGGGAGGCCCGTCAGGAAGTCCAGGATCCAGTTGCAGAGGGAAGTGTTTAGTCCCAGGGTCCTTAGCTTAGTGATGAGCTTTGTGGGCACTATAGTGTTGAACGCTGAGCTGTAATCAATGAACAGCATTCTGACATAGGTGTTCCTTAGGTCCAGGTGGGAAAGGGCAGTGTGGAGTGCGATTGAGATTGCGTCATCTGTGGATCTGTTGGCACAGGGCGGTAATCATTTAGGCAGGTTACCTTCGCTTTCTTGAACACAAGGATTATGATGGTCTGCTTGACACACGTAGGTATTACAGACGAGGTCAGAGAGAGGTTGAAAATGTCAGTGAAGACTGTTGGTCCGCTCATGCTCTGAGTACACATCCTGGTAATCCGTCTGGCCCTGCGGCCTTGTGAATGTTGACCTGTTTCAAGGTCTTTCTCACATTGGCTACGGAGAGCGCGATCGTCCGGGAACAGCTGGTGCTCTCATGCATGCTTCAGTGTTGCTTGCCTTGAAGCGAGCATAAAAGGCATTTCGCTCGTCTGGTAGGCTCGCGCCACTGGGCAGCGAGCGGCTGGCTTTCCCTTCGTAGTCCGTAATAGTTTGCAAGTCCTGTCACATTCGACAAGCAGCAGAGCCGGTGTAGGATTCAATCTTAGTCCTGTATTGACACTTTGCCTGTTTGATGGTTCGTCTGAGGGCATAGCGAGATTTCTTATAAGCGTCCGGATTGGTGTCCCGCTCCTTGAAAGCGGCAGCTATAGCCTTTAGCTCGGTGCGGATTTTGCATGTAATCCATGGCTTCAACAATGAACTTGACAGCTTGATGAATTTTACAAAGAAAAATGTGCAAATACTGTATAATCCAGGGGTCCAGGTGTGCAAAGCTTTTAGAGACTTACCCAGAAAGACTCACTGTAATTGATGGTATATTAGTGTTGTATTTCAATAAAACAAAATTGCAAATGTTATAATTTTTCTTCCACTTTGACATTACAGAGTATTTTGTGTAGATTGTTGACAAAAAAAGACAGTTAACCCTCCCGTTGGGTTCATTTCATGTTAATTAATTCTGTGTTCCCGGTCCA
This sequence comes from Hucho hucho, assembly GCA_003317085.1. NCBI lineage: Eukaryota > Metazoa > Chordata > Actinopteri > Salmoniformes > Salmonidae > Hucho > Hucho hucho. The sequence goes on along the minus strand of QNTS01005230.1, from coordinate 75,588 downwards.
AAATGACCGCCCCATTATAGCGCTCACAAACACACATGCATGTGGGGGTCTGGGAGAGGAAGTGTGTCCATCTGATGAATGGGCATGTGCCTGAACTCAATTTTATACACTAATTGTAGTCTTACCCATTCATTTCTAACACCAAAAATGTAATGAAAATCTTCAAAATGTATGTTGTGTGTTCAGATGCCCCGTGTGGGTAAAGTCATGGAACCTTAGGACAATCAAAATAAGTGAACTAAATTTTTCAGAGAGAAAACTTGTAAATCGGTCCAATTCGAACAGAGCACAGCAGGAGGGTTTTGACAGCGTTATACTAGGCAACATTGAACTTTGTGGTGCTTTTAATAACAATTTTGCTTCAGCTGGCCAAGGATAGTCTCTGAAAATGATTATCATTCCACTGTAGGGAATCCTTTAGTCACCTCAGAATAGATTGCAGAGAATGATGCACTTACAGACTCACATACTATATTTTCCTTTCAACCATTTGATGTCTATGATGTAGTAAGGGCTTTGCTAAAGATTTATGTAAAAAAATCCATAGGGCTGATTCACCTGATCCCTTCTTACTGCAGCTCTCTGCCCCACTTATTGCAGAATCGATTACCTCTGGTGTTATCCTTAAGATCTGGAAAGCGGCACATGTCCTCCCCCTACATAAAGGAGGAGATCCTTCTGACTTAGATAACTAAAATCCAATTTCCAAATGATCTTGCCTTTCCAAAGTTCAGGGGTCTGTATTGGGACCTGTTCTCTTTACTATTTACATAAACAATATTGGTCTATCTGTTAAAACTTTTGTCTGTATGCAAACGATACTGTTATGTATGCCATTGTCCCAACTGAAGACAAGGCATTGCACACTACGTATAAACAGTACGTGGACACCTTTCAAATTAGTGGATTGGCTATTTCAGCCACACAACCGTTGCCGACAGGTGTATAAAATAGCGCCATGCAATCTCCATAGCTCAACATGGGCAGTAGAATGGCCTTACTGAAGAGCTCAGTGACTTTCAATGTGGCACCATCATAGGATGCCACCTTTCCAACAAGTCAGATTGTCAAATTTCTGCCCTGCTAGAGCTGCCGCGGTCAACTGTAAATGCTCTTATTGTGAAGTGGAAACGTTTAGGAGCAACAACGGCTCAGCCGCGAAGTGGTATCCACACAAGCTCACCGAATGGGACCGCGGAGTGCTTAACCGTGTAGCACGTAAAAATGTTATGTCCTCGGTTGTAACACTCACTACCGAGTTCCGAACTGCCTCTGGAAGAAACATCAGCACAAGAACTGTTCGTCTGGAGCTTCATGAAATGAGTTTCCATGACCGAGCAGTCGCACACAAGCCTAAGATCACCATGAGTAATGCGGAGCGTCAGCTGGAGTAGTGTAAAGCTTGCTGCCATTGGATTCTGGAGCAGTTGAAAAGTGTTCTCTGGAGTGATGAATCACACTTCACCATCTGGCAGTCCAACAGATGAATCTGTGATTGGAGGATTCCAGGAGAACGCTACCTGCCCGAATGCATAGTGCCAACTGTAAAGTTTGGTGGAGGAGGAATAATGGGCTGGGGATGTTTTTCATGGTTCGGGCTAGGCCCCTTAGTTCCAGTGAAGGAAAATCTTAACACTGAAGCATACAATGATATTCTAAACAATACCGTGCTTCCAACTGAGTGGCAACAGGTTGGAAGGCCCTTTTCTGTTTCAGCATGACAATGCCCCCGTGCATAAAGCGAGATCCATACAGAAAGTATTTGTCGAGATCGGTCTGGAAGAACTTTACTGGCCTGCACAGAGCCCTGACCTCAACCCCATCAAACACCTTTGGGATGAATTTGAACACCGACTGCGAGCCAGGCCTAATCACCCAACATCAGTGCCTGGCCTCACTAATGCTGTTGTGGTTGAATGGAACCAAATCCCCGCAGCAATGTTCCAACATCTAGTGGAAAGCCTTTCCAGAAGAGTGGAGGCTGTTATATCAGTAAAGGCGGGACCAACTCCATATTAATGCCCATGATTTTGGAATGATATGTTCGACGAGCAGTTGTCCACAGTTGTTTTGGTTATGTAGTGTACTTTAATGTACGTTGGCAAGACAAAAAAAGTTTTGAGTTTTGATTGACAAGAATTTACATTTAAAAACATAAGAGATGAGCTAGTTAAAAAAGCTAAGATATAATGTGGGCTTCTTTTTTAGAAATACATCTGGCCTCTCCCTAAACAGCAGGAAACAGATTGTACAGTCAACTTTCCTGACAGTTCTTGACTATGGTGACACCCTTTACCAGAATGCAGCAGCCACTACTCTTAATACCTTCCGGCAGAGAGGGCTGCCTTGCTTCTAGCTCTTAGGAAACTTTGCAGCATTTTGTGGTTTTATGTATTATCTTTTACATTATTAGCCCATAATTTGTTTTTGTGTTATTAAATACAACCGGGAAGAAGTATTGGATATCAGAGCAGCGGTAACTCACCAGCACTACCAGCATTACGACCAGGAATACGACTTTCCCGAAGCGAATCCTTTGATCGCACCCGTTAGGGCAATTGAACTCATTCCAGAGGCAGACCCAAAACAATGCCGGCGGAGGAGAGGTACTCAGAATGGTCTTCTAGTCCGCATACCACCCACTGTTTCCGAGTATAGTACTCGCTAATTTTCAGTTTCTGCATAATAAAATTGACGAGCTCAGGGTGAGGGTTTCTTTCCAGAGAGACATCAGGGATTGTAACACACTCTGTTTCACGAAAACATGGCTCTCTCTGGATATACTGTCTGAGTCGGTCCAGCCATTTGGGTTCTCAGTTCATCACACAGACAGGAATAAATATCTCTCCGGGAAGAAGAAGGGTGGGGGTGTATGTTTCATGATTAACGACTCATGGCGTAATTGTGAAAACATACAGGAACTCAAGTCCTTTTGTTCACCCGACCTAGATAACCTCACAATCAAATGCAGACCGTATAATCTCCCAAGATAATTTTCTTCAGTTATAGTCACGGCCGTGTATATCCGCCCTCAAGCCGATACCATGATGGTCCTCAAAGAACTTCACTGGACTTCATGCAAACTGGAACCACATATCCTGAGGCCGCATTTATTGTAGCAAGGGATTTTAGCTAAGCAAATTTGAGGAAAAGGCTACCGAAGATCTATCAAACAGGAAGTACCCGTGCTAAGAACTATTCAACGCTGGTCTGACCAATCTGAATCCACACTTCAAAATTGTTTTGATCATGCGGACTGGGATATGTTCCTGGTAGCTTCCAAGAATAATATTGACGAATATACTGATACGGTGACTGAGTTTATCAGGAAATGTATAGGAGATGTTGTACGCATCGTGACTATTAAAACCTAACCTAACCAGGAACCATGGATAGATGGCTGCATTCACACAAAAGGTGACTTGGAATATGGTAGAATACATACAGTGTAGTTATTCCCTCTGCAAGGCAATCAAACAGACAAAACATCAGCATAGAGACAAAGTGGAGTCGCAATTCAATGTCTCAGATACGAGACGTATGTGGCAGGGTGTACAGACAATTAAAAAATATATATATATTTCACTTTTATTTAACCAGGTAGGCCAGTTCAGAACAAGTTCTCATTTACAACTGCGACCTGGCCAAGATAAAGTAAAGCAGTGCGACACATACAACAACATAGAGATACACATGGAATAAACAAACAAACAGTCAATAACACAATAGAAAAGTATATATACAGTGTGTGCAAATGAGGTAGGATAAGGGAGGTAAGGCAATAAATAGGACATAGTGGCGAAATAATTACAATATAGCAATTAAACACTGGAGTGATAGATGTGCAGAAGATGAGTGTGTGAGTAAAGATACTGGGGTGCAGAGGAGCAAAATAAATAAAATAAATAACAGTATGGAGATGAGGTAGTTGGATGGGCTATTTACAGATGGGCTATGTACAAGTGCACAGGTGTACAGATGACAATCACGGACTGCAAAAGGAAAACCAGTCACATCGCGGACACCGACATCTTGCTTCCGGACAAGCTAAACACCTTTTTCTCCCATTTTGAGGATAACACAGTGCCACCGACGTGGCCCGCTACTAAGGACTGTGGGCTCTCCTTCTCCGTGGCAAACGTGAGTTGCACAATGCTGCCGGCCCAGAAGGCATCCCTAGCCGCTTCCTCAGAGTATGCGTAGACCAGCTGGATGGTGTGTTTACGGACATATTCAATCTCTCCCTATCCCAGTCAGCTGTCCCCACATGCTTCAAGATGGCCACCATTGTTCCTGTACCCAAGAAAGCTAAGGTAACTGAACTAAATGACTATCATCATGAAGTGCTTTGAGAGACTAATCATATATCACCTCTACCTTACCTGTCACCCTAGACCCACTTCAATTTTCTTACTGCCCCAAAAGATCCACAGACGATGCAATCGCCATCACACTGCACACTGCCCTATCCCATCTGGACAAGAGGAATACCTATGTAAGAATGCTATTCATTGACTATAGCTCAGCATTCATCAACATAGTACCCTCCAAGCTCATCATTAAGCTTGAGGCCTTGGGTCTGAACCCCGCCCTGTGCAACTGTGTCCCAGACTTCCTGATGGGCCGCCCCAACATGGTGAAAGTAGGAAATCCTCCACTTTGCTGATCCCAACACTGGGGCCACACAAGGGTGCGTGCTCAGCCCCCTCCTGTACTACCTAACCTCTCACTCAACGTCAACAAAACAAAGGAGATGATCGTGGACTTCAGGAAACAGCAGTGGAAGCAGCCCCCTATCTACATCGGCGGGACCGCAGTGGAGAAGGTGGAAAGCTCCAAGTTCCATGGCATACACATCACTGACAAACTGAAATGGTCCACCCACACAGACAGTGTGGTGAAGAAGGTGCAACGGTGCCTCTTCAAACTCAGGGGTCGGAAGGAATTCGGCTTGGCACCTAAAACCCTCACACACTTTTACAGATGCACAATTGAGAGCATCCTGTCGCACTGTATCACCGCTTGGTACGGCAACTGCACCGCCCGCAACCGCATGGCTCTCTAGAAGGTGGTGCCCAACGCATCACCAGGGGCAAACTACCTGCCCTCCAGGACACCGACAGCACCTGATGTCACGGAAAGGCCAAAAAGACCATCAAGGACATCACATCAACCACCTGAGAAACTGCCTGTTCACCCCACTATCATCCAGAAGGCGAGGTCAGTACAGGTGCCTCAAAGCTAGGACCGAGAGACTGAAAAACAGCTTCTATCTCAAGGCCATCAGACTGTTAAATAGCCATCACTAGGATATATACATAGACTTGATATCACTGGCCACTTTAATAAATGGAACACTAGTCACTTTAATAATGTTTACATATCTTGCATTACTAATCTCGTATGCATATACTGTATTTTATACTATTCTACTGTATCTTAGTCTATGCCACTCTGACATTGCTAGTCCATATATTTAGATATTCTTAATTCTATTCCTTTACTTAGATTTGTGTGTATTAGGTATATGTTGTGGAAATTGTTAGATATTACTTGTTAGATACTACTGCACTGTCGGAGCTAGAAACACACGCATTTCGCTATACCCACAATAACATCTGCTGAACACGTTTATGTGACCAATAAAATCTAATTTGACCATAGCGCCCTTTGTTTTATCACAGGTGACAGTTATAATATTCATACCTGCATCCTGTATCAAAAGGTTGTCTGGTCCTCATTAAAGTCCCGTAGATCACTTCACGATTCTCTTTTTGTTTACAAAGCTCTAATACACAAGTTTCCGACTTACCCAACTTCGTTGTTGAAGTATAAAAACATGAGTTACCGAACCCGTTCACAGGGTTGGTTAACTCTTGAGGTTCCTCGGGTCTCCACCGAATTAGGTAAATCAGCTTTTAGTTTTTAATGCACCTCACTGCTGAAACAATTTACTAAACTCATTACAATGGGATGTTCTTGTTCCTCTTGGGCAATTTAAAGTATTGATTGAGGACCTAGTAACTGAGGGATGTAAATGTTTTTCTTAAATGTTGTGCTGTACTGTATTTTAATTTTTACATCGTATTGATCGCTTTGTTTCATATTGTATTTGATTGTTATGTTACTGTGATCAGGGCACCCTTGTGAATGAGACCATGGTCACAATGTATTTAACCTGAATAAATACATACTTTTAAATACTCTCCTTTCCTTTCCTTCTCTCCCCTATCCTCTCATTCACTCCTCTCCTCTCCTTTTCTCTCCTCTGCCGCCCTCTCCTCCCTATCTTCTCCCCCCTCCTCCTTCTCTCCTCCCCTCCAGGGGTTATAGTGACAGCAGAGAACTCGTCTGACTTGAAAGCATGAGAGTGAAGGAGATGTCAAAGCTTCCCCTCAAGACACTCTCTCCCGCTTTTGTGCATTTTAATGCTGAGATATTCAAATCTGACACTCCACCTTCCCTCTCTCTCTTCGTCTTCTCTCTCTCTCCCCCGCTCTCTCTCTCTCATTCATCCCACTCTGTGATATCCAAGTATTAGGATGCTGGGTTTAATAAGAGAAAAGGTGGATGAGATGGAGAATGAAGAGGAGAGGAAGGGGGGATGTGGGGTGAAATCACCTTGCAGCTTTTTCTTATTTCTCTATGAAAAAGGGGATTAAATGGAGTGGGACCCATGTGAATAACAGAATGGGAAGCTCTGACCTCTGGCCCATCCCCATCAGTGGGGCTCTGGTCTATATAGGGAATAGGGTGCCATTTTGGACACAGATCATGTCTAAGGACGTAACAGGCCTTAGATCATAGCCCAGAGCCATTGATCAAATGATCTAACACCTTTCCATCTCTCTCCCTTCCCCTTTCCACTCTCCCCTCTCCTTCTTTCAATCCCCCCCCTTCAACCTCTCCCTCTCTCACTGCCTCCCCTGTGTAAATGACAGAGTGTTTCTGACCCCCACACTTCACACACACCCACATGCTGGGGCTAGCTAGAACCACTACAGTAGAGTACTGTGGAGTAGCCTCCCATGTATCTCCCCTGGATCAGGTCTGTGGGATGGGGCTAAATGTGACACAAAAACATGTTCCCCCGAGGAGAGGAGAGGAGAGGAGAGGAGGAGGAGAGGAGAGGGGTGGGTCTAATGCTTTAATCTGAGCAGTGGGAGAAAGACTGGGACAGGGTGACACATACAGAAAAATGTCAGAGGGTGAGACAGGAAGGGATGATTGTTAGGAATCACACACAAATGAGAGGAATACACCCAACCCCATTCAAACCCACCCCACAACTCTCTAACCATTTATTGTCCAAAGCGACCACAGTGAAATGTTCACTGACCAGATGGATAGAGTGGTAGACCGAGGTCATACGGAACAACTGTATGTCTGTAAAAAGTGACTTTGGTGTGACAGGATGACGGATGATATCGGGTGGCTACAGAAGGACGTTCACCGACTATCCGATGAGCTGAAGCAGAAGGAGAGCCTCGTTGATGAGCTCACCAATGTAGCTATAGCCCAGGCTTAACATTCTGTGTCTCAGTGCTAAACTTCTCTCTCACCCAGGGTGTTGGAGAGTTGGGCGAAGTCAATCTGTCCCACTTCTCGGAGCAGGTGGCTTGTTCAACACAACTGAGACTGGGCCGAGGTGTTTAGGTAGGAAGGAAACGCTACCTGGGTGGTCCTTTCCTGCCTTGGAGGATTCGCTGCACCTGACAAACAGCTTTGCACTGCTGGAAATGGACAGTCCAGCCCTAGGGTCGCGCTCTGGTCCCGGAGACCCCGGTGACAAGCAAGTGATCACCAACATCAAGCAATAGGGCGACAACATCAGTCCCTCTACCCATGTCCACTCATCTGGTCCACCTTCAGCTGGCAGCCAGACCGTGCCTTCCGCCCCCAACAGGCGACCGACTCACCGCCAGATTTCCGCGACTTCGGACCACCGAGCCAACGGAGGCCCTCGTCGCCCCCGCGACACCCCCTCCCTCCCAGGCACCCCCTCCTTCTAGGCAACAGCGCTCCTCGCTGCACCGTGCAACCCCCTCAATGATTGTTGGAGGAAGCTCCATGTGCCCTAGAGCTCTCGGAGCTAAGCCATCCCAGGCCCCTGGCTCGGTGCTCCATGTCGCTGGCTCCATGACCTCCCCCTCCCAAAATAGCCATTGTTGGTTGTTCCACTGTACGGGATGTGGTGGTTAATGGCGCACTGACATTCTGCTTCCCTGGTGCCAGAGTGCGTGACATCACTCTGGAGCTTATGGTCATTGACTGCTGCACATGAACAGGAGAGGAGCTTGGATGCTGAGTGCTAACATCATAATATAAAAAAGTGATGGAATAATAGTCCTTGCCCGCAACAGGTAACCCTCATTGAGTCTTGCATTAATAGACCAAACAGCACAGTTCTAAGCAATCTTGTATTTATACCATTTCAAGCCAAAGCCATGGCTATTTCATATAGAGGGCTACCTACTGATCATAGCATGTTTGGTTTGTAGACCGTCTGATCTGAAATCCCGCAGCTGTGGCCTTGGACTGATTAATTGAAGTGTCAGAAGTTTGATTTTGAAAATGTATCCTATTGTAATTCTGGCTTCTCAAACCAATGCAGACATTTTGATAATTACTCGTTAAAATAGTCTGTGCCAGACTCTGATGTGTCTCTGAATGCATACAATGTTTATATATCTGACAGTTGCATACAGTGCATTCGGAAAGTATTCTGACATTTTATTACGTTACAGCCTTATTCTAAAATTGATTAAATTAAATTACTATATTCATAATACCCCATAATGACAAAGCAAAATTAAATAAAACACTGAAATATCACATTTACATAAGTATTCCAACCCTTTACTCCGTACTTTTTACAGCCTTGATTCTTCTTGGTTATGACGCTACAAGCTTGGCACAATTGTATTTGGGGAGTTTCTCCCATTCTTCTCTGCAGATCCTGACTAGTCTCCGAGTCCCTGCCACTGAAAAATATTCCCCACAGCATGATGCTGCCACCACCATGCTTCACCATAGGGATGGTGTCAGGTTTCCTCCAGACACGACACTTGGCATTCAGGCCAAAGAGTTCAATTTTGTTTCATCAGACCAGAAAATCTTGTTTCTCATGGTCTGAGAGTCCTTTAGGTGTCTTTTGGCAAATTCCAAGCGGGCTGTCATGTGCCTTTTACTGAGGAGTGGCTTCCGTCTAGCCACTCTACCATAAAGGCCTGATTGGTGTAGTGCTGCAGAGATGGTTGTCCTTCTGGAAGGTTCTCCCATCTCCACAGAGGAACTCTGGAGCTCTGTCAGAGTGGCCATTGGGTTCTTGGTCACCTCCCTGACCAAGGCCCTTCTCCCCCGATTGCTCAGTTTGGCCAGGTGGCCAGCTCTAGGAAGAGTCTTGGTGGTTCCAAACTTCTTCCATTTAAGAATGATTGAGGCCACTGTGTTCTTGGGGACCTTCAATGCTGCAGACATTTTTTAGTACCCTTCCCCAGATCTGTGCCTCGACTCAATCCTGTCTCAGCATTTTACAGACAATTCCTTCGACCTCATGGCTTGGTTTTTGATCTGACATGCACTGTCAACTTTGGGACCTTATATAGACAGGTGTGTGCCTTTCCTAATCATCAATTGAATTTACCACAGGTGGTCTCCAATCAAGTTGTTGAAACATCTCAAGGATGTTAAATTGGAACAGGATTCACCTGAGCTAAAGTTGGGGTGTCTCAT
>QNTS01005230.1:36012-50854 GCA_003317085.1 Hucho hucho | reverse complement strand
GGCGCGAGACTGGGTGCGCGCCCCACTTTATTTTACTTATATAACGTATAGGTGACCATCCGAGTGAAATATTATCGCTAATATTCATAAAAGGATAGCTAAGGATGCATTATAACTGGTCTTTGATTTGTTTAGGAAAAGTTTATAGGTATATTTGAACGCATTCTCTTCACGTTTCAATGGGCGATTCGACGTTGGATTTTCTGAACATAACGCGCCAACCAAACGGAGATTTATGGATATAATAAATGACTTTTTCTAACAAAAGAACCATTGGATGTCTTCGTTGGACACTTGGGAAGCCCTCAGCAGAAGTTCTTCGAAAGGTAAGGGATTTTTTTTTTCGCTGTGATATGGGTTTTGTGTGAACCGCGCTGGTTTATGAATTTATGCTAATGGATAAATATTGGAGGTGCTATCCTCAAACAATCAAATGTTGTGCTTTCGCTGTGATATTGCCAAGAAGCAGAGCTTTTGATGACTATGCAACACTTGTATATTGATGAATGTTTAATAATTAAACTTTTGGATTTTGAATTTGGCGCCTTACATTTCACCGGGTAGTGTCGGGAGTGGCGCCCCACTGCTCCCTAAGTAGATAACGGTGCCACGTTGATAGTCACTGAACTCTTCAGTAAGGCCATTCTACTGCCATTGCTTGTTTATGGAGATTGCATGGCTGTGTGCTAAATTTTTATACACCTGTCAGGCATTCAGGGATCTAACTATCTTACAAGTATTTGAAATAAGTATTCTAACTACTTCAGAGAATTTTGTATGTTGTATTACACTGGGCTGAACTACACTCCAATGTATTTTGTAACAAGATACTTTTGAAAGCTGTAATTTGTATTTTCAAAATGAAAAAAAATTAAAATCTATACTTTTTCTTTAAAGCGGTTCACAATTTTGTGGGGCCCTTTCACCCTACATTGGTATAAAAGTCTGATGTGATGTGATAACAGCGTCTGCTAAATTAACTAAATGGAAATGTACAACAGAATGAAAATATAAAGAGATTTTACTGTGTTACAGTTCATATAAGGAAATCAGTCAATTGAAATAAATTAATTAAGCCCTAGTCTATGGATTTCACATGACTGGGTATAGAGATATGCATATGTTGGTTACAGGTACCTTATAGAAAAGGTAGCGGCATGGATCAGAAAACCAGTCAGTATCTGGTGTGACCACCATTTGCCTCATGCAGCGCGACACATCTCCTTCGCATGATCAGGTTGTTGATTGTCTGTGGAATGTTGTCCCACTCCTCGTCAATGGCTGAGCAAAGTTGCAGGATATTAGCGGGAACTGGAACACACTGTCATACACATTGATTCAGAGCATCCCAAACATGTTCAATGGGTGACATGTCTGGTGAGTATGCAGGCCATGGAAGAACTGGGACATTTTCAACTTCCAGGAATTGTGTACAGATCCTAGTGACATGGGACCGTGCTATCATGCTGAAACATTAGGTGATGGCGGCGGATGAATGGGAAAATGGTGGGACTTAGGATCTCTTCACAGTATCTCTGTGCATTCAATTTGCCATCGGTAAAACGCAATTGTGTTCATTTTCTGTAATTTATGCCTGCCCATACCATAACCCCACCGCCACCATGGGGCACTCCGTTAACAACGTTGACATCAGCAAACCGCTCGCCGACACAATGTTATACACGTGGTCTGCGGTTGTGAGGCTGTTTGGAAGTACTGAATTCTCCAAAATTACATTGGAGGAGGCTTATGGAGAGAAATTACAATTAAATTTTATGGCAATACCTCTGGTGGACATATCTGCAGTCAGCATGGCAATTGCACACTCCCTGAAAACTCAAGACATCTGTGGCATTGTGTTATGTGACAAAACTGCACATTTTAGAGTGGCCTTTTATTGTCCTCAGCACAAGGTGCAACTGTGCAATGATCATTCTGTTTAATCATCTTGATATGCAACACCAGTTATTGGTAAATGAGAAATGCTTACTAACAGGGATGAAATACACATTTCAGATAAATAAGCTTTCTGTGCATATGGAGCATTTTCTGGGATATTTTATTTCAGCTGATGAAACATGGGACTAACACTTTCCATGTTGTGTTTATATTTTTGTTCAGTATACAGTGCATTCGGAAAGTATTCAGACCCTTTGACGTTTTACACATTTTGTTACGTTACAGCCTTATTCTTAAATGGATTCAATTGTTTTTTTCATTCATCAATTTACACATAATACCACATAATGATAAGGAAAATTCGTTTTTATATTTTATTTTTGAAATAAAAAATCTTCATAAATACGGAAATATTACATTTACATAAGTATTCAGACCCTTTACTCAGTACTTTGTTGAAGCACCTTTGGCAGTGATTATCGCCTTTATTCTTCTTGTTTATGACGCTACAAGCTTGGCAAATCTGTATTTGGGGAGTTTCTCCCATTCTTCTCTGCAGATCCTCTCAAGCTCTGTCAGGTTGGATAGGGAGCGTCACTGCACCGCTATTTTCAGGTCTCTCCAGAGATGTTCAATCGGGTTCAAGTCCGGGCTCTGGCTGGGCCACTCAAGGACATTCAGAGACTTGTCCCGAAGCCACTCCTGCGTTGTCTTGGCTGTGTGCTTAGGGTCGTTGTCCTGTTGGAAGGTGAACCTTAGTCCCAGTCTGAGGTCCTGATCGCTCTGGAGCTGGTTTTCATCAACAATCTCTCTGTACTTTGCTCCGTTCATCTTTCCCTCGATCCTGTGCTGCAGAGATGGTTGTCTTTCTGGAAGGTTCTCCCATCTCCACAGACGAACTCTGGAGCTCTGTCAGAGTGACCATCGGGTTCTTGGTCACCTCCCTGACCAAGGCCCTATTCCCCCGATTGTTCACTTTGGCCAGGCAGCAAGCTCTAGGAAGTGTCTTGGCGGTTCCAAACTTCTTCCATTTAAGAATGATGAGGCCACTGTGGAAATGTTTTTGGTACCCTTCCCAGATCTGTGCCTCGACACAATCCTGTCTTGGAGCTCTACGGACAATTCCTTTGACCTAATGGCTTGGTTTTTGCTCGTAGCAAAGGTTCTGAATACTTATGTAAATAAGGCATTTCAGTTTTTTTATTTAATAAATTAGCAAACATTTCTAAAAACCTGTTTTCGCTTTGTCATTATGGGGTATTGTGTGTAGATTGATGGGGGATTTTTTTTATGTAAACCATTATATAATAAGGCTGTAATGTAACAAAATGCTGAAGAAGTCAAAGGGTCTCAATACTTTCTGAATGCACTGTATACAAAAAATGTATAATATTTTTATTTTAAAAAATGGTATACAGTGCATGCTGCAAATACCTTATTTACTTAAGTATTCAGATCCCAAAATATAGGTGTGCCAAACTTGTAGGGTCATACCCAAGAGGAATCAAGCCTGTAATCGCTGCCAAAGGTGCTTCAACAAATTACTGAGTAAACGGTCTGAATACTTATGTAAATTCGATATCAGTATTTTTTTATTTTATTGCAAACATTTCAAAAAATCTGTTTTTGCTTTGTCATTATTTGTAGTTGTATTTTGTAATTGTAATAAGTGATTTATGCCAATCCGTGCTCCCAGTAGTATCAACTAGGCCTACTGATGCTGGAACTATAGCCCTAAAAACTGCTCACTCAAAACGACACAACAGCAACAACAACATCAGTTATTTTGGAAACACTCTCTGAAACATCAGATGGTTACCCAGTCACAGATAGAGAAACATCTCAGCCATGATATATGAACTGTAGTACTCACTGTTAGGGTGAGGGTGTGAGGTGGAGTCAGAAGGCTGTGGATCTCTCTTCACTCTGAACCTGTAGACACACACACAGAATCGACTGAGTACAGAGAAACAGAGCACCAGGGTCAAATTTCTAAGTTAACGGTTAAAGTTTTTGATAGGGTTAAAACATTAAGTTTAGGTATTAATTCCGAATAAGGTAAGGGTTAAGGTTTAGGATAGAGTTTAAACAAATATTAAACACGCAACCTTCGAATCCAGAGTCATGGGATTACACCCATCCACAACCCCGTCCACAATGCCCTAGAAAAACCCAAGTTTACTTGATGGTAATAGAGTTCCTGACGTCCTCAGCACATGGACAGACGTCCAATTTTGAAGTCAAGCTTGAGCGATCTGCCTGGTGTGTGAGTGCGTGAGTGAGTGAGTGAGTGAGTGAGTGAGTGAGTGAGTGAGTGAGTGAGTGAGAGTGAAATATACAGGAAGAGAGGAGAAGAAGGAGAGGATAGGGAAAATAGATCACCTCTACTTCAGTAAAGTCTATTTTTGAACAGTGTATCTCCTCATCTTCTTGTCCTCTCCATCCCTCTCTTCCCCCTGCTACGGCACAAATCCCTGTTAACAAGAAGCAGGTTGGCTTCAATATTTCCGAATGGCACCCCATTCCTTTTATAGTGCACTACTTTGTGCACTATGTAGGGAATAGGGTGCAATTTGGGACGCAAGGTGAAAGACACTCTGCTGTCACACCACTGTCTACCTTGCTCACCCTACCACACTATACCTCCCTCCCTCCTTCTTTCTCCATCCCTCCCTCCATCCTTCCCCCTCCATCCATCCCTCCATCCTTCCTTCTCCGTCCCTCAATCCATCCTTTCCACTCTCAATCTCTCCTTCCAGAGAGTTTTATTTGCTTTGTTGTCATGTGTGCTTCATGTCAGGTGTTTCAATCGCATGTACAGGTGCATTGTGTGTGTATGTGCATGTGCATGTGTGTGTATCAACAGATTGCAGTGTGTGATGATGACGTGTGGTAGTGGTGCCTAATCATGACACAGAGTGATCACAAACACCACCTAACCTTTCACAATCCAAAAGAGGACATGGGATAGAAAGATTACACACACACACACAAGTACGTGTGCACACTGTCTGTGTCTCTCCTGCCAGTGGAGATTACCTCTGCTCATTTTCAAAGGATACAGACTGCGCCAGGGGTAAGGATTACACACACACACATACCCACACACACAAACACCGGCACACACAGACACACAAACACCGGCACACACACACAGACACACACACTGGCACACACACACACGCACACACACACACACCGTGGTGTGTCTGCACACACACCGACACAAAAACACACACACACACACAAACACACACACAGGGAAGAAGAGAGGTGGCACAGAAGAGAGCAGGAAGACATGACCACTCCATCCCTTTCTCATTCTCACTCCTCTCTCTCTCCTTTCTCTCCCTCTCTCTTATACACCCCTCCTTCATCTCTCTTTCTCTCTCTCTCTACCTATCTATCTCTTTCAATTTTAATAAAATTAATTTTGAGGGCTTTATTGGCATGGGAAATAAACATTGCCAAAGCAAGTGAAGTAGATAATAAACAAAAGTTAAATTAACTACTTATGGAGTGGTGGAGCGCTAGCGGTGAAATGCAAGGCGCCAAATTCAAAATCCAAAAGTTGAATTATTAAACATTCATCAATATACAAGTGTTGCATAGTCATCAAAAGCTCTGCTTCTTGGCAATATCACAGCGTTGTCAGATTTCAAAAAGGCTTTACGGCAAAAGCACAACATTTGATTGTTTGAGGGTAGCACCTCCAATATTTTTCCATTAGCATAAATTCATAAACCATCGTGGTTCACACAAAACACATTTCACAGCGAAAACAAATCCCTTACCTTTCGAAAAACTTCTGCTGAGGGCTTCCCAAGTGTCCAACGAAGACATCCAATGGTTCTTTTGTTAGAAAAAGTCATTTATTATATCCATAAATCTCAGTTTGGTTGGCGCGTTATGATCATAAAATATAGCGTCCACTCGCCCATTGAACCGTGAAGAGAACGCGTTCAACCTATACCTATACACTTGTCCAAGAACAATCAAACATCATTGATAATGTATCCTTAGGAACACTTTTATGTATATTTACTATAATATTTCAACCGTGTTATAAACTGGACGATAGGAAAGGAAAAAACCACAGCGCGTGCGAGCCCGTGAACGCGCATCCTCTTCTGTTTACATCCCATGACCAGTTCGAAATTCTTCTTCTATTACCATCCAGAGCAACTATAACATCACCAAACACTGTCTAGAGACTGTTGACATCCAGTGGAAGCAATAGGTACTGCAATCTTACTCCCAGAAATGGCTGTTTTCAATAGGGAGGGGTTCAAAATGAGGCAATGTGTCAAAAACAATTTTTCCAGGACAGAAATTCCTTGGGTTTTTGCCTGCTATATCCGTTCTGTTATATTCACAGACATTATGTTAACACTTTTAGAAACTTCAGAGTATTTCCTTTTCAATAGTACTAATTATATGCATATCCTATTTTCTGGGCCTGAGTGGGAGGCATTTTACTTTTACTTTTTACTCCTCGGGAGCCGCTAGCGCCCCACCACTCCCTAAGTAGTTAAAAACTTTTTGGAAATCAACAAAGCATGAGAAGACTTTGCCTTTGGTTTGTTAGTTTGTCAATTAGGGTGTGCAGGGTGAATACGTGGTCTGTCTTACGGTAATTTGGTAAAAAGCCAATTTGACATTTGCTTAGTTCATTGTTTTCACTGAGAAACTGTTCGAGTCTGCTGTTAATGATAATACATAGGATTTTCCCAAAGTTGCTGTTGACGCATATCCCACAGTAGTTATTGGGGTCAAATTTGTCTCCACTTTTGTGGATTGGGGTGATCAGTCCTTGTAACAACNCCTCTCTCTCTCTCTCTCTCTCTCTCTCTCTCTCTCTCTCTCTCTCTCTCTCTCTCTCTCTCTCTCTCTCTCTCTCTCTCTCTCTCTCACACACACACACTTCCTGCTCTCTCTCTTCTCTCTCCCTCCTGCTCTCTCTCTTCTCTCTCTCTCTCTCTCTCCGTTTCTTTCTCTGTATACCTCTCTCCCTCCCTCCATTGCTTCCTCCTTCCTTCCCCCTCTTCCCCCTCTCTTTTCCATCTTTCCTTCATTAAAAATGTTTCTCCTTCAATAAGAGACCAGAGAGGGAAGACATACGGAAGATGTTCCTCAGTGGTGAAGCTATCATGCCAACCAGCAGGTCTCCATGGTAACAGAGAGAGGAATGACAAGTGGCTTATAATACAATTTTTTTATTAAAATGTAACCTTTATTTAATTAGACAAGTCAGTTAAGAACAAATTCTTATTTGCAATGACGGCCTACACCTGCCAAACCCAGACAACGCTTGGACTACAAAACACAGCCAGCTATGATACAGCCTGGATTCAAACCAGGGTTTCTGTAGTGACGACTTGAGCACTGAGATGCCATGCCTTAGACCACTGCGCCACACGGGAATCCAAATCAGTCTAAGAGACACAGGCTATCCCAAATGGCACTCTGTTCCATGTATAGTGCACTACTTTGACTAGAGACCTTATGACTCTGGTCAAAGGTAGTGGACTATGTAGGGAATAGGATGCCATTTTGTACGCACACCAAGAGAGAGGCTTGAGGAGCCTTGCTGCTACCATACTAGCTTTAATTAGACTGGTCCAAGCTACTTCTCTTTAATTGTGTTTCTGTGGGTGGATGCGTGTGCGTGCATGTGTGTGTGTGTGTGTTAATTATGATCAAGCAATAAACTCTCGCTCTGTCTTTATGACCTAAGACCCTGATAAAGTGAGGTCAAGATATATAATCAACAGCCACACAGCTAGGAAGGTGAGACCATGAGAAAACATGCAGATGAGTCCATCACACTGAACAAACTACAACTCCCATGAGATTCTTCTGTTAACTGACTGTCTGTCTGTTTTATATATCATGGGAGTTTGAGTTTACTGTATAACGTTCCATATGGACGTGTTCTGTATACGTGCCTTCAGAATGTATTCATACCCCTTGACTTAATAAATATGTTGTTGTGCTACAGCTTAAATTCAAAATGAATGAAATAGATTTTTTTCTCACCCAATACCTACACACAATACCCATAATGACAAAGTGAAAACATGTTTTTAGAATTTTTTTCAAATGTACTGAAAACGAAATACAGAGATATCTAATGTACCTATTCACAGCCCAGAGGCAAAACTTTGTAGAAGCAACTTTGGCAGTGATTACAGCTCTGGGTCTTTCTGGGTAAGTCTCTAAGAGCTTTCCACACCTGGATGTGCAATATTCGGCCATTATTCACTTAAAAAGTCTTCATGTTCTGTCAAATTGGTTGTTGATCATTGCTAGACAACCATTTTCAGGTCTTACCATACATTTTCAATTAGATTTAAGTCAAAACTGTACCTCGGACAATCAGGAACATTCACTGAATGGTAAACCGATGTCACAGGAAGGCCAAAAAGATCTTCAAAGACATCAACCACCGAGCCACTGCCTGTTCACCCCGCTACCGTCCAGAAGGCGAGGTCAGTACAGGTGCATCAATGCTGGGATCGAGAGACTGAAAAACAGCTTCTATCTCAAGGCCATCAGACTGCTAATCAGCAATCACTAAGTCAGAGAGGCTGTTGTCTACATTGAAACCCAATCACTGGCATCTTTAATAAATTGATCACCAGTCACTTTATACAATGCACTCTAAATAATGTTTACATATCTTTCATATACACTGTATTTTATACCATCTATAGCACCTTGCCTATGCAGCTCAGCCATTTTTTACATTTATTTAAACTAGGCAAGTCAGTTAATTTTAACTTCTTAGGGATCACTGCACAACTTGACCGTTTTGGTGAGCCTGGCGTGCCCAAAGTAAAATGCCTCCCATTCAGGCCCAGAAAATAGGATATGCACATATTTGGTACCATTGGATAGGAAACACTCTGAATTTTGTAAAACTGTTAACCATTTGTCTGTGAGTAAAACAGAACGGATATGGCAGGCAAANTTGGACACTTAGGATGACCTCAGCAGAAGTTCTTCAACAGGTAATTGATTTGTTTTTGCTGTGAAATGTGTTATGTGTGTGCCACGCTGGCTAATGAATTCATGGCTATGTGAAAAGTATGTGAGGTGATGCCCTCAAACAATCAAATGTAGTGCTTTCGCCGTAAAGCCTTTTTGAAATCTGACAACGCTGTGATATTGCCAAGAAACAGAGCTTTTGATGAGTATGAAACACTTGTATATTGGTGGATTTTTAATAATTCAACTTTGGGATTTTGAATTTGGCGCTTTACATTTTACCTGGTGGTGTCGGGAGTGGGTCGCTAGCGCCCCAATGATCCCTGAGAGGTTAAGAACAAATTCTTATTTTCAATGACAGCCTAGGAACAGTGGGTTAACTGCCTTGTTCAGGGGCAGAATGACAGAGTTTTACCTTGTCAGCTCGGGGATTCAATCTTGTAACCTTTCAGTTACTAATCCAACGCTCTAACCACTAGGCTACCTGCCGCTGCATATACTTACATGTACATATTCTCATTCACCCCTTTAGATGTGTGTGTATTAGGTAGTTGTTGAGGAATTGTTAGATTACTTGTTAGATATTACTCAACTGTCGAAACTAGAAGCACAAGCATTTCGCTACACTCACATTAGCATCTGCTAACCATGTGTATGTGACAAATACAATTTGATTTATGCTGCAGTAGTTTATGTGTTTCGGGGGGCTAGGGTCCGTCTGTTATATCTGGAGTATTTCTCCTCTCTTATCCTATGTCCTGTGTGAATTTAAGTATTCTCTCTCTCTCTCTCTCTCTCTCTCTCTCTCTCTCTCTCTCTCTCTCAGGACCTGAGCATTAGGACCATTCCTCAAGGCCTACCTGGCCTAATGACTCCTTGATGTCCCCAGTCCACCTGACCGTGCTGTTCTGCCTATTCAATTAACATTTTTAAATCTTGTCCATATTCTGTTATAATCTGCACCCGGCACAGCCAGAAGAGGACTGGCCACCCCTCACAGCCTGGTTCCTCTCTAGGTTTCGTCCTAGGTTCTGGCCTTTCTAGGGAGTTTTTCCTAACCACTGTGCTTTTACACCTGCATTGCTTGCTGTTTGGGGTTTTAGGCTGGGTTTCTGTACAGCACTCTGTGACATCAGCTGATGTAAGAAGGGCTTTATAAATAAATTTGATTTGATTTTGATTTGATTTGATTTGGTAAGCAACTCAGTGTAGATTTGGCCTTGTGTTTGAGGTTAATGTCCTGATGAAATATGAATTCCTCTCCCAGTGTCGGGTGGAAAGCGGACTGAACCAGGTTTTCCTCTGGGATTTTGCCTGTGCTTAGCTCCATTCTGTTTCTTTCTTATCCTGAAGAACTCCCCAGTCCTTAACAATTACAAGCATACCCATAACATGATGCAGCCACCACTATGTTTGAAAATATGGAGAGTGGTACTCAGTAATGTGTTGTATTGGATTTGCCCCAAACATACCAATTTATATTCAGAACAAAAAGTAAATTGCTTTGCTACACTTTTTGCAGTATTACTTTAGTGCCTTGTTGCAAACAGGATGCATGTTTTGGAATATTTGGATTCTGTACAGGCTTCCTTCTTTTCACTCTATCAATTAGGTTAGTATTGTGGAGTAACTACAATGTTGTTGATCCATCCTCAGTTTTCTCTTACCACAGCCATTAAACTCTATAACTGTTTTAAAGTCACCATTGACCACATGGTGATATCCATGAGCGGTTTCCTTCCTATCTGGCAACTGAGGATGGATGCCTGTATCGTTGTAGTGACTGAGTGTATTGACACACCATCCAAAGTGTAATTAGTAACTTCACCATCCTCAAAGGCAGTGGTTCCTAACCTTTTTTGGTTGCTGTACCACCAACTGAATTTTGTTCTACCCGAGTACCCCTGAAGTACCCCATCATGTGCATTTAACCAGTAAGCCTATGGTCTCATGACTCTTCTCGTGTAGCCCTGTGGATAGGCCAAGTACCCTCAGGGGTCCTAGTACCCCTGGTTGGGAACCACTGCTTAAAGGGATATTAATTTCCTTATTTATTTTTATTTTTACCCATCTACTAATAGGTGTTCTTCTTTGCGAGGCATTGGAAAACCTCCCTGGTCTTCGTGGTTGAATCTGTCACTGCTCGGCTAAGGGACCTTACAGATAATTGTGTGTAGGCCAGAGACTAAAACATCTACATTTAATCAAAAATAAAAGTCAAAGGGTGTGAATACATTCTGAATGCACTGTATGTACAGTATAGCATTCCCCTATGGATGTTGAATATGTCTTCTTGATTTTTCCTTGGCAAGTCCATGAAAGGACAGAAAACAGACTGTAAATAAACTTTAACAAACCTAAAGAGATTACATACGTAGGCTAACGCATGAGTTCAATATGACAGGGTCTCGCTAGGGAAAACACAATGAGCCCTGAGCTGTAAACAGAAAACAAACCAATTGCAAACTGGATCTTTCTAAGGCCTGAGTCCCAAATGACCGCCTATTCCCTATATCAGGATTCCACAACTGGTGGTGATTTCATTTGACCCCCCACTACGAAAGAGATTAACTGTATAGAAAGCTCTGGGGACAGGTTGTCAGGATACTGGACAGCCAATAAATTGGCTGATGCAAACAGATTATCATCTTTAGCGGACAACAGTTCTTGAGGGCTTGAACTAAAAAAAACGTTTTTTGATTTCTTTCAATCTGGGGAACTGGCGTTTGAGTTGTGTGGTTGCAATATCAACAGTCCCTTATCTCTGGTATATCTTGGCATGCCATTCAAGACCAAGATTCAATTGTGTGCAGCGCAATGGACATATAATGCACAATGTCTCAGGAAAAATATAGCAATATTCAGTATAGAAACCAGTCGGGCCGGCTACCTGGACCTACAGGCCGTGGTGAAAACACAATACAGGGCGACACAGTCGCATACTGTAGCTACTATAGGCCTTTAAGTAGAAAAAAAGAGAGAAACAAGCACAGACACAACCTAGGTTTGGCGACAGTGGTATGTTTCCAAAATAGATTGTTGCGGATAAAAATCAGTGCGTGATGATGTATTGCACAAAATATTAACTTTTTCTCC
This sequence comes from Hucho hucho, assembly GCA_003317085.1. NCBI lineage: Eukaryota > Metazoa > Chordata > Actinopteri > Salmoniformes > Salmonidae > Hucho > Hucho hucho. Next base: position 38,869 of record QNTS01005230.1, on the reverse strand, counting down.
TCCGTTTTCATGAACCAAATAAAAATCTAAAGTTTTGTTACAAAAACATTTGTCATAAAAACATGAAATAGCAAATGTGCCTACTCTGGTCTTGGCACCTGCGCTTTAGCCAACAGCTCGCAGATTCAGTGCGGGTAGGCTGTGCGGGTTGTTTAGTCTACATGATGAGATCATTATGGATCATTATGACACCAGAATAAGATCTCAATAATTATTGGAAAATAACATCAAGCTCATAACCGTGCACTTTCACCACCCTGTGAAGTTCATCATAACTTATTTCTTCTATAGCTCCTGAGTTGTGCAGCGGTCTAAGGCACTGCATCTCAGTGCTAGAGGGGTCACTACAAACCCTGGTTCAAGTCAAGGCTGTTGATTAGAGTCCCATAGAACGGTGAACAATTGGCCCAGCGTTGTTAGGGTTTGGCCAGGGAAGGCTGTCATTTTAAATAAGAATTTGTTCTTAACTGACTTGCCTAGTTAAATAAAAAAGTAGCCTAATAAACTGCATGGTTCCCGAGTCGTAGTGGGAGGACCACACGCCATATCATCGCGTGACTCCAAATTGACTTTGATATGATGGTTATTAAATCATTATTTGCACATAAAGTTTTACCGCATAATACATTTTTCTGACAAAAAGATCCCACCCTGTCGAACAAACAAATGATCTGTCGCCATTTATACATTTAGAGCGAAACTTCCTGCTTCCATCAAACTTCCTATATTTTTTCTTTTTTTTCTTCTTATATTAAGCAAACCAGACTGCACCATTTTCTTGTTATTTTAATGTACGGATAGCCAGTGGCACACTCCAACACTCAGACATAAAAACGAACTATGTATGTTTAATTTGTCCACCAGATTAGAGGCAGTAGGATGACCAGGGGTGTTCTCTTGAAAAGTGCTTGAATTGGACCATTTTCCTGTCCTGCTAAGCATTCAAAATGTATAGAGTACTTTTGGGTGTCAGGGAAAGTGTATGGAATAAAAAGTACACTATTTTCTTTAGGAATGTAGTGTAGTAAAACTAAATGTTGTCAAAAATATAAAAAGTGAAGTACAGAAACCCCAAAAAACTACTTAAGTAGTTCTTTAAAGCAATTTTACTTAAGTACTTTACATCACTGCTTGCTGGGTTCCAGAGAAACTGCGTTATGCAGGTTCTCAATTCTCTCCTCAGGGACCCCCAGCTGTTCCAGAGGTAGCTCACTTGATTCAACTAATCGATTAACACAATCATAACCCATATGGAATTTTAACAATATTATATGGCTGACCAGAATAAAAAACCCTGTGTGGTTCTTCAAATGGATCTATAAAGAACCTTTCCGATTAAGAAAGGTTCTTTATAGAACGATTCTCCATGAAGGTTATATAAAGAACCATATGAAAGGGTACTATATAACCCCCAAAAGGGTTGTAACCATCGCAGAAATTTTTTGGAGTGCTATATAGAACCTTTTTTAATGCTTCTTTATAGAACCTTAGGAGCAAGGTTCTTTATTGAACATTCAAAAAAGTGTTCTATATAGCACCAAAAAGGGTTCCACTATGTTTACAAGCCAAATAACTCCTATCTGGTACAATTCAAACATTTATCTTGTACAATTCAAACATTTATCTGGTACAATTCAAACATTTATCTGGTACAATTCAAACATTTATCTGGTACAATTCAAACATTTATCTGGTACAATTCAAACATTTATCTGGTACAATTCAAACATTTATCTGGTACAATTCAAACATTTATCTAGTACAATTCAAACACTCAAAAGGAAAAGGATGCCATTTGGGACGCAGATCAGCCTCCTAGAAGCGGCAAGGGAAACCACGCAGACCCTGGGTATGACAGAACTCTTATGGATATTAATATTTTCTTTCCCTGTCATTGGTTGTTTATTTACCGTCGTTCCGACCCACTCTCCCTCTGTTATTTAGACAATCCATCCTGTTAAACAACAACGTGGGTGTAGGTGGGAAAGGGTGTGTGTATACAGAGATTGTGCGTGCGCGTGCGTATGTCTATTCTGATGTGACAGGGGAAGGAAGAACGTTGTAGGAATGTAATGAGAGCGCTGTGAGAACGTTACTAGTGGGCTGTAAGAGGACCAGCCAAGTGTAGCATGCGTGTTTGTGAGAACACTTTGAAAACATCTTGAGAGCCCTTCCATTGTGAGTGCCAGCAATTTCTCAAGTAAGGTTGTCTTTTACTGCTTCTATGCTGTCCTTCCTCCACCTCTTTTCTGTTTGTCTGATCATTTCTTTCTCAATCTCTCTTGGCCTTTGTCTCTCGCCTACTCCACCCTATTCCCTACATGAGGTGAGATGGCGCCGACAGAGATGATCGCCTCGCTTCGCGTTCCTAGGAAATTGTGCAGTATTTTGTTTTTTTATATATTATTTCTTACATTGTTACCTCAGGAAATTTTAAGTCTTGATACATACAGCCGGGAAGAACTATTGGATATAAGAGCAACGTCAACTTTGCGACCAGGAATACAACATTCCTGAAGCAGATCCTTTCTTCGGACCAACACCCAGGACAATGGATCGGTTTTCGGTCAGCAGCTGAACAATGCTACATACATTTTATCAGCATATTGATTGCACAACACGTAGGGCTAATACTCTCGACCACTGCTCCTCTTATACAGTGGGGAAAAAAAGTATTTAGTCAGCCACCAATTGTGCAAGTTCTCTCACTTAAAAAGATGAGAGAGGCCTGTAATTTTCATCATAGGTACACTTCAACTATGACAGACAAAATGAGGAAAAAAAATCCAGAAAATCACATTGTAGGATTTTTAATGAATTTATTTGCAAATTATGGTGGAAAATAAGTATTTGGTCA
>QNTS01005230.1:20454-35371 GCA_003317085.1 Hucho hucho | reverse complement strand
TCATTTTGTCTGTCATAGTTGAAGTGTACCTATGATGAAAATTACAGGCCTCTCTCATCTTTTTAAGTGAGAGAACTTGCACAATTGGTGGCTGACTAAATACTTTTTTTCCCCACTGTAGGTAGAAACTCAAACAGGATGTACCAGTGTCGAGAACCGTTCAACGTTGGTCTGACCAATCGGAAGCCACGCTACAAGATTGTTTTGATCACGCAGACTGGAATATGTTCCGGTCAGCCTCGAAGGACAATATTGACCTATACGCTGACTCGGTGAGTGCGTTTATAAATAAGTGCATTGGAGACGTCGTACCCACTGTGCCCATTAAAACCTACCCTAACCAGAAACCATGGATGGATGGCTGCATTCGCGTAAAACTGAAAGCGTGATCCATCGCATTTTAACCATGGAAAGTGGCTTGGAGATATGGCTGAATATAAACAGTGTAGTTATTCGCTCCGCAAGGAAATCAAACAAGTGAAATGTCTGTACAGGGACAAGGTGGAGTCGCAATTCAATGGCTCAGACACAAGACGTCTGTGGCAGGGTCTACAGGAAATCATGGACTACAAAAACAAAACCAGTCACGTCACGGACACCGACGTCACGCTTCTAGACAAACAAACACCTTCTTTACCTGCTTTGGGGATAATACAGTGCAACCGTCGCGGATCGCTAACAAAGGCTGCGCCCCCCCCTCTCCTTCTCAGTGGCTGACGTGAGTAAAACATTTAAACTTGTTAACCCTAACCCTAACCCTGACGTCATCCCTAGCCGCGTCCTCAGAGCATTCGCTGGTGTGTTTACAGACATATTTAATTGCTCCCTATCCCAGTCTGTTGTCCCCACATGATTCAAGATGGCTACCATTGTTCCTGTACCCAAGAAGGTAAAGATAACTGAACTAAATGACTACCGCCACGTAGCGCTCACGTCTGTTATCATGAAGTGCTTTGAGAGACTAGTCAAGGATCATATCACAGCCACCTTACCAGCCACCCTAGACCCACTTCAGTTTGCATACCGCCCCAACAGGTCCACAGATGACGCAATCGCCATCACACTGCACACTGCCCTATCCCATCTGGACAAAAAGAATACCTATGTAAGAATGCTGTTCATTGACTACAGCTCAGCATTCAACACCATAGTACCCTCCAAGCTCATCATCAAGCTGGAGGCCCTGGGTCTCAACCCCTCCCTGTGCAACTGGGTCCTGGACTTTCTGACGGGTCGACCCCAGGTGGTGAAGGTAGGAAACAACATCTCCACTTCGCTGACCCTCAACACTGGGGCCCCACAAGGGTGTGTGCTCAGCCCTCTCCAGTACTCCCTGTTCACCCACGACTGTGTGACCATGCATGCCTCCAACTCAATCATCAAGTTTGCATGACACAACAGTAGTGGGCTTTTTCACCAACAATGACGAGACAGCCTACAGGGAGAAGGTGAGGGCGGTGTCAGGAAAACAACCTCTCACTCAACGTTAACATAACAAAGGAGATGATCGTGGTCTTCAGGAAACAGCAGAGGGAGCACCCCCTTATCCACATTGAAGGAACAGCAGTGGAGAAGGTGGAAAGTTTTAAGTTCCTGGGCGTACACATCACAGACAAACTGAAATGGTCCACCCACACAGACAGTGTGGTGAAGAAGGCGCAACAGCGTCTCTTCAACCTCAGGAGGCTGAAGACATTTGGCTTGTTACCCAAAACCCCAAAACCCCAACTGCACCGCCCTCAACCGCAAGGCTCTCCAGAGGGTGGTGCAGTCTGCACAACGCATCACCGGGGGCATACTACCTGCCCTCCATGATACCATGACACACCTCATCAAGTACAACAACCACCCGAGCCACTGCCTGTTCACACCGCTATCATCCAGAAGACGAGGTCAGTACAGGTGCATCAAAGCTGGGACCGAGAGATTGAAAAACAGCTTCTATCTTAAGGCCATCAGACTGTTAAATAGCCATCACTAACACAGTGAGGTTGCTGCCTACACTGAGACCCAATCACTGGACACTTTAATAAATAGATCACTAGTAACTTTAAACAATGCCACTTTAAATAATGCCACTTAAATAATGTTTACTTATCTCACATTACTCATATCACATGTGTATACTGTATTTTATACCATCTACCGCACCTTGCCTATGCTGCTCGGCCATCGCTCATCCATATACTTACATGTGCATATTCTCATTCACCCTTTTCGATTTGTGTGTATTAGGTAGTTGTTGGGGAATTGTTAGATTACTTATTAGATATTACTGCACTGTTGGAACTAGAAGCAAAAGCATTTCGCTACACTCGCATTAACATCTCCTAACCATGTGTATGTGACCAATAAAATCTCTCTCTTTCTCTCTCTCTCTCTCTCTCTCTCTCTCTCTCTCTCTCTCCTCCTATGTACGTCTATATCTCCCCCTGGCACAGTCTGTATGTAATCGTGGCGGGGTGCCCATATGCACATACGTGTATGTATATTCTCCCCATGTGTTTCATACTAATGTTGATCCACTCCTAGAGAGAGAGAGAGAGAGGGAGAGAGAGAGAGAGAGCTCCTGTTCCCTAGTAAGAAGAGACTAATAAACCAATGTGCTGTTCTTCCCTCGCTTTCCTTTTTTCTCTCATGCCTCTGGCCCTTCTCTAAAACCCAGACCGAGGGAGGGAGGTTAATAGAGAGTTCTTCCTCCACCATGACATGGAATGAGAAAAGGAGAAGAAGAGACAGAGAGAAATAAAAAAAATACTGAAAGAGGATTATTAGCTTAGTTTCACAGCAGTCAAGTAAAAATTAGTTACTGTTGAGGCTGTGTCAAAGTCAGGTACAATAGTTGCCTGAAAGTTCTGTTTATAGTGTGGATGTGAGATTGGTTGAGAATCAATTGGCGTCCCATTGTGTGAATATAAAAAAGTATATGTGTCTCAACCACAGAGATCCTGTCAAATTACTCTAATATGTAATTCTATGGTCTCAACTCCCTCACCCTCCTCACCTCCAGTCAAAAACTTCCAGAGCAGCGAAAGAGAGAAAAATAAAGCCAAGAGAGAAAGAGACTGAAGGAGAAAAACAAAGCAGGACAGAAAAAGATTGTTAATGTGCTCCTTCAAATTGAAAATAAAATAATTCACCTCCGGTCTGATCGAGAATCCAATTCCCTCCAATCCACTGTGATTGGCATTGAGCTGTGTGTGTGCGCGTGTGTCTGTGTTTGTGTGTGTGTGATTGACATTGAGCAGGGTAAACAAGGATGGATTGTTTGTCCGTTAGCCCCGTGTGGCGTGAAACCACCACTTAAATAGAAAGTGACAGATACCCACCCCCTTTTTCATTCACTCCCTCTCTCCCTTTCTTTAGTTGTCCATCCTTCATGCTGTCTCTTGCTTGATTCTTTCTCTTTCCCTAATTATTCTGTCTGGTTCTTTCTTTCTTTGTCCCTCCTTTACTCATTCTTTTGCTTTTTATCTCTAATAATAATAATAATAATACATGGGACATATATAGCGCTTTGTTCCCCTTCCTTGCTACTTCTTGCTCTCTGCCACTGTCTCTCTGTCTCTCTGTCTCTCTATCTCTCTGTGTCTCTGTGTCTCTGTGTCTCTGTGTCTCTGTCTCTCTGTCTCACTGTCTCTGTCTCTCTGTCTCTCTGTCTCACTGTCTCTGTCTCTCTGTCTCACTGTCTCTCTGCCACTGTCTCTCTGTCTCACTGTCTCTCTGTCTCACTGTCTCTCTGTCTCACTGTCTCTCTGTCTCACTGTCTCTCTGCCACTGCCTCTCTGTCTCACTGTCTCTCTGTCTCACTGTCTCTCTGCCACTGCCTCTCTGTCTCTCTGTCTCTCTGTCTCACTGTCTCCCTGTCTCACTGTCTCTCTGCCACTGCCTCTCTGTCTCTCTGTCTCTCTGCCACTGTCTCTCTGTCTCGTTACCCTCTGTTTCTTTTTTATTTCATTCCAGCTCTCTATCTTTCTCTCACTCTGTCAATTTCCATTATTTTCCCTCCATCTCTTGAAATAATTATCATCATCATCATCATCTCTTTCTCTCTCTTTCTCACTCTATATTTATTTGTCCTTCATTCACTCTCTTTCCTGTTTCCCTCTGATTCTGTAGAAATTCAAAGGAATTAAAATTACTCTTATCTGACCACTGCGTCCGCATTGTGAGCAGATTTACCTGTATGCAAATTATTTGACAGATATTTATTTTAAATCATATTTATAAATTTATTTTAAGACACATAATTATGCCATACGTCAGTGGTGCAACTTGTCAATTATTTTGGAGGCCGGTATAATTATGATTTAAATGGTTTCACTGTCCAGATCCGTATACACTTGTAAAATATCCAGACACAATGCATGCTGGAGGTGGTCTGGAAGATCTGATCACAATCAGATCACAATCCATATTTTATTCATATAAACCTGTCTAAAAATGTGGGCACAATCAGAATGTGGACAAGATCAGGACAAGGGACACATGTTAGCACCAGGTATAAACGGGGCTGGAAAGAAAGAGAAAGAGAGAGATGATGAGAACGATTTACAGAGATGGAGGGAAAAATAATGGTAATTGACAGAGTGAGAGAAAGATAGTGAGCTGGAATGACATGAAAAAGAAACAGAGGAGAAAAAGACCCAGAGAGACACAAACATAGAGGTCTGATGATCCGTCACTGTGTGTCAATGGGTGCCAGCCTGCCTCCCCTCAGGTGTGTGTGATACCGTGGTGTGTGTCATGCCGTGGTGTGTGTGTTTAGTGCTGACTCTTTGCTATTCCACAAGAATATGGGCAACAGCACGTCAATACATCAAGCCTTTCACTCTGACACACACACGCTATGTTCAGAAATGCAGCACAGTGAAAACAATAGTTGCTAAGTTGTTGTTAAGCATGGGGACATCACACATGGCCAGCTGTTTCACATTGTCCAGTTTACAATACCATTTTACAGTAAAGTACTGTATTATCTTTTTTGATGTATATTTACAGCAGAATACTGTGAATTATGGTGCGTTGTGGGAAAATGTTGTGGGCGGTGAAATAATATCTGACTCATTAACATATATTAAGGCGTGCCTTGTAAGAGGCTATGTTTGTTGCCCTCATTAGTGAGAATTCTGTACCAATTTAAGTGAGATGTGGTAGTAGTTTCCTAACAATGAAAAGTATATAGGGAACAGATCAGAGTGGCAGTCTCAAACCTTTAATGGTTAACATGCTCAATGGGATTGAGATCCAGGCTCTTTGCTGGCCATGGTAGAACAGTGACATTCCTGTCTCACAGGAAATCACGCACAGAACGAGCAGTATGGCTGGTGGCATTGTCATGCTGGAGGGTCATGTCAGGATGAGCCTGCAGGAAGGGTACCACATGAGGGAGGAGTATGTCTTCCCTGTAATGCACAGCGTTGAGATTGCCTGCAATGACAACAAGCTCAGTCCGATGATGCTGTGACGTACCACCCCAGACATGACGGACCCTCTAACTCCAAATCGATCCCGCTCCAGAGTACAGGCCTCTGTATAACGCTCATTCCTTCGACGATAAACACGAATCCGACCATCACCCCTGGTGAAACAAAACCGCGACTCGTCAGTGAAGAGCACTTTTTGCCAGTCCTTTCTTGTCCAGCAACGGTGGGTTTGTGCCCATAGGCGACGTTGTTGCCGGTGATGTCTGGTGAGGACCTGCCTTACAACAGGCCGACAAGCCCTCAGTCAAGCCTCTCTCAGCCTATTGCGGACAGTCTGAGCACTGATGGAGGGATTGTGCGTTCCTGGTGTAACTCGGGCAGTTGTTGCCATCCTGTACCTGTCCCACAGGTGTGATGTTCGGATGTACCAATCCTGTGCAGGTGTTGTTACACATGGTCTGCCACTGCGAGGACGATCAGCTGTCCGCCCTGTCTCCCTGTAGCGCTGTCTTAGGTGTTTCACAGTACGGACATTGCAATTTATTGCCCTGGCCACATCTGCAGTCCTCATGCCTCCTTGCAGCATGCCTAAGGCACGTTCACGCAGATGAGCAGGAACCCTGGGCATCTTTCTTTTGGTGTTTTTCAGAGTCAGTAGAAAGGCCTCTTTAGTGTCCTACGTTTTCATAACGGTGACCTTAATTGCCTACCGTCTGTAAGCTGTTATTGTCTTAACGACTGTTCCACAGGTGCATGTTCATTAATTGTTTATGGTTCATTGAACAAGCATGGGAAACAGTTTTCACTTTTTACAATGAAGATCTGTGAAGTTATTTTGATTTTTACGAATTACCTTTGAAAGACAGGGTCCTGAAAAAGGGAAATTTTTTGTTGTTGCTGAGTTTATGTGAGTCATGCCTTGTACATTACTATATTTGTTGCACCTGTTTGTTAGAATGCTGTACCAATTGAACTGATATGTGGTAGTTGTACCCTAGCTATTTAATGTATAGGGAACAGATCAGAGTGATAGCGGGTCTTAAACCTTTAATAGTTTAATATTAAGCTGTGTCCTTTTGATCTGTTTTGCCCTGTAATGTTTAGGTCTAGAAGTGCAAGTGATATAAACACAAAAAATGTATAAATATGGTGTAAGATACAAATACGTAACAGCCAACCTGCTTGCACTAATCCAACATTATAACTGTAAAATGTCAACATGATTATAGAAGAACTAGATTTCTTACAACTTTGTAAGTGTTCATTTTTATATTAACATTTTGGTAATTTAGCAGACCCTCTTATCCAGAGTCACTTACAGTCAGTGTATTAAACTAAGGTATACAAGAATATAGCAAGTAAAAATATTGTGTTACTGTTTCCGAGAATGTTAGGCGGGCTACTTGTAAGTACACATTTGTAGTAGAAAATTCAAAATACATCAGTTTTTTTATTAAACTGTTACAAAATAGGCTACATGAACTGTAGTTCAGGCCAGTGAAATACAAATTACAAAATAGGTATTGAACGTGTTGAAATACGTATCAAATACTGCATTGTTTGCAATAGCTGCCTGCACTGTAACTCTGCAACAGTTTACTAACCACTGTGCTTGCAGTAATTCACTGTAAATTCTAGAAATACAGTATGTTGCTATAATCAGGTGTTCCAGTAATATGCTGTACATTTCTGTTACAGTAAAAGTTCTGTACATCTAGAGTAATTTACTTGCTTCTGTGTTGTCAGTAATGTACTGTAAATGTACAATAACCTACTGGCTATTGTGCTGCCAGTAATTTACTGTAAAAATTACAGATTTTTCTTTACAGTGTAGTGAAATAAATAAAAAACGATCAATTCATGCAAAGCAAAGCACATCTCATCTCAGTCAGAGAGAGAGAGAAAGAGTGTGTGTCAGAATTACTTCTAAGGTTAGATAAGATGTAGATTGACATGTAAGTCAATCACTCAGACCTCCTATTGCCTGGTCTTTCAGCTATGTGATTATTATAAATACTTTAAGCAAATATACAGCCACAGACACATGATAGAAAACAGACACACTGTGTCAAAATAGATTCATAAAAGTGTAGGCCAAAGTTGCTTCACCGCAAATTTCACACAAATCAATCAATCAAAAATCAATCAATCAAATGTATTTTATAACGTGCTTTTTACATCAGCAGTTGTCACCAAATGCTTTACAGATACCCAGCCTGAAACCACAAACAGCAAGAAATGCAGGTGCAGAATCAAAACATGTACAGTGGCTTGCGAAAGTATTCACGCCCTTGGCATTTAATATTTTCTTTTTGCCTTACAACCTGGAATTAAAATAGATTTTGGGGGGGTTTGTATGATTTGATTTACACAACGTGCCTACCACTTTGAAGATGCAAAATATTTTTTGTGTGTGAAACAAACAAGAAATAAGACAAAAAACAGAAAACTTGAGCGTGCATAACTATTCCCCCCAAGGCAAAACTGCTCCAGCTCTTTCAAGTTGGATGGGTTCCGCTGGTGTACAGCAATCTTTAAGTCATACCACAGATTCTCAATTGTATTGAGGACTGGGCTTTGACTAGGCCATTCCAAGACATTTAAATGTTTCCCGTTAAACCACTCAAGTGTTGCTTTAGCAGTATGCTTAGGGTCATTGTGCTGCTGGAAGGTGAACCTCCGTCCCAGTCTCAAATCTCTCGAAGACTGAAACAGGTTTCCCTCCAGAATTTCCCTGTATTTAGCGCCATCCATCATTCCTTCAATTCTGACCAGTATCCCAGTCCCTGCCGATGAAAAACATCCCAACAACATGATGCTGCCACCACCATGCTTCACTGTGGAGATGGTGTTCTCAGGGTGATGAAAGGTGTTGGGTTTGTGCCAGACATAGCGTTTTCCTTGATGGCTAAAAAGCACAATTTTAGTCTCATCTGACCAGAGTACCTTCTTCCATATGTTTGGGGAGTCTCCCACATGCCTTTTGGCGAACACCAAACGTGTTTGCTTATTTTTTTTCTTTAAGCAATTATTTTTTTTCTGGCCACACTTCACGACAGATACTCCAATCTCCGCTGTGGAGCTTTGCAGCTCCTTCAGGGTTATCTTTGGTATCTTTGTTGCCTCTCTGATTTATTCCCCCCTTGCCTGGTCCGTGAGTTTTGCTGGACATTATAATGGATTTAATGGTGCTCCATGGGATGTTCAAAGTTTCTGATATTTATTTATAACACAACACTGATCTGTACTTCTCCACAACTTTGTCCCTGACCTGTTTGGAGAGCTCCTTGGTCTTCATGGTGTCGCTTGCTTGGTGGTGCCCCTTGCTTTGTGGTGTTACGGACTCTGGGGCCTTTCAGAACAGGTGTATATATACTGAGATCATGTGCCATATCATGTGACACTTAGATTGCACACAGGTGGACTTTATTTAACTAATTATGTGACTTCTGAAGGTAATTGTTTGCACCAGATCTTATTTAGTGGCTTCATAGCAAAGAGGGTGAATACATATGCACGCACAACTTTTCAGTCTTTATTTAAAAAAATAAAATAAATAACAAGTCGTTTTTTACACTTCACCAATTTTGACTATTTTGTCTATGTCCATTACATGAAATCCAAATAAAAATCTATTTAAATTACAGGTTGTAATGCAACAAAATAGGAAAAACGCCAAGGGGGATGAATACTTTTGCAAGGCACTGCACTACTAGGCTATAGCTTACAAATCATGAGCCACATTTGAGCCGTGTAAGAGATGGCCCCAGCAACCCCAGCTGCTCATGTAGTGACTGAGTGAGAGGTTGAGTGAATGGTCAGACCCACAGGTGCAGATACCATTGATTGCTCTCTGCTGATCTCTCTGCTCTGCCATCAGAGGCATGGGCGTCAGGCTAGGTTACACACATCACGCACAAACAAACAGACACCCACACACCTCTCTCAGGACAGGTATCAGTGTGAGTAGAGCGCTGAGTTGAGGTCAGGCATTGCACTGGTCAGCTATAATCACACAGACATGAGGCAGGACCCCGTGATGATGAGGGCAGTAGCAGTTTGACAGATAGCTACTGGAGCACTGCCGCCGTTGCTGCTGTGGTGGAAGTATACAGCAGAAGGGAGGAGTGGAGGAGAGGAGGTGGGGGGCAGTTGGAGACAACAATGTTGCATTCTAAGGGGAAAAATAGGACAGAGAGCGAGGAGAGAGAGAGATAGAATGTGGTACTTGAGAAAAAAATCTGTATATCAGCAACACACTCCTCTGTCCTTTCACATTCTCTATCACTCTCTCTCCCGCTTCTCTCCACCTTCCCTCTTTCCCTCTCCCTCTCCTTATTTCTCATATACATCTCTCTCTCCTCCTCATTCCTCAAATCTCTCTCTCTCCCTCTCCTCATTCCTCATACTGTATCTCTCTCTCTCTCTCCCTCTCCTCATTCCTCTGATCTCTCTCTTTCCCTTCCTCTCCTCATATCTCTCTCTCTCCCTCTCCTCATTCTTCATATCTCTCTCTCTCTCTTCATTCCCTTCTGCTGGAATCACTCATTCTATTTCCTCTCCCCTCCCCAGGTCAGCGGCTCCTAAATCACCCGGTACAAATAATACAACAACAACACAACACATTCATCTCTCCAATTGGCCAATGTCACAGATAAAAATTCTATTGTATCCTTCCCCCAAGCCTCCATTTCAGTTGTGCTTGGGGAGCAGGGTCACACCACTATCAACCTACCACTCGCTACCACAGAGGCTGAGTCTCAAATGACACCCTATTCCCTACTTAGGGCCCATAGGACTCTGGTCAAATGTAGTGCATTATATAGGGAACGGGGTGCCATTTGTGATGCAGACAGAGGTTGTAGCAGCCTGCTATAGTGTGCCATGGCGGAGGCTGGGCCGGGAAAAGCTTGGAAATTGCTCTTGCATGGTAGCTTTAGCTGGAAATGTGCGTTGAGTGATTACCCTCTGGGTTGATCAGATATGGAGCACACCGGAGCCGCGGGTCTAGCAGTTTAGCTGCGATTAGCATCGAAGCAGGTAGGTGGTCTGGGCCTCTTTAAAAGAGAAATCACGTAGGCAGTGTTACCTAGAAAGCCCCATCGATTACACACAGCCCATTGTAGTGGAGCCAGCAGTGTCTGTTAGTGGTACTGCTGGGGTAAAGAATGGCTTCAGGTGTGTAGGCGACTTGGGCGGGTTTGTGTGTGTGTGTGTTTGTGAGTGCGTGTGACCAGTGGAGAGAGAGCCTAGCGGCCCTGCGGTCGTCCTTGTATGATTTGGTGTTTAAAGCCTCTATTTGCCTCCCTTTGCAGTCACTTTATTTTTCAGCAGGTAATCGCAGGATGACAAGGTAGCTGAGCCTCTGATTTAGTGTGCCACAGAGCCCAGAGGGAGAGAAATGGACAAGTGAACAAGAGAAATAGAGGGAGAAAGAGAGAGAAAAAAGAGAGAGTGGGGTGTGAGAGGAGTAGTATGTGGTAAATCTGGTGCAGGGACAGAGGAGGAGATTTGTTTTTTATTTGAGCATGCAAGTGCTGTAACATGGTATGGAGAAGAGATAGGAACATACACACACACACACATGCCGGGGCAAAGTGCATGATGACAAAATGTATGGAAAATGAAGTAAAATGAGGACTCAAATAAAGGGACAGAGTAGTGTGGACCGTGCAGAACACTTGGCTCACACTGTCCCTGATTGCAGTTTATTGGATTAGTCTTCATACCTTCCACACCCTGAGCTGACCACACACACACACACACACACACACACACACACACACACACACACACACACACACACACACACACACACACACACACACACACACACACACACACACACACACACACACACACACACACACACACACACACACACACACACACAATGCTGTACTGAAAACAATAATGCTTCTCCCACTACTATGCTGTACCAGCCACCTACACTGGCCCCTGCATGTGTGTGTGCGTGTGTGTGTACATAGAGATCGCATAGGTCATTATCAATACAATGTCACAAAACTATACCGGACGAGTATGAGTGGTTTAAGTTCATTTCCCAATCTTTGTGGGCTCTTCCTGTCAAGCAGCAGAAGGGCACATTTGCTGATGTACTGTTAGCTGATAATGTTTACTTTGCAAGACCAGTAGAAACTTTGTACAGTTGGCCTAACTTAGTGGTAAGTAGACCTAATGTACTTTATCTCCAAACAACTTAAGACTGCCAAGTGAAGCTAGGTATCATTATCCCGTTTCCAACATTGTTTTTAAGTGTTTAATCACGATTGCTGCTAACAGACATGACAGACTACATTGATTGATGGACCACATCGAATTGGCTAGCTACACTCTTATAAAAAAGAGTTCCAAAAGGGATAGGGTTCTACCAAGAACCATTTTGATCTGAAGATCCTGTTTTGGAAGACAAGGGTCATTTGTAAGGCAAAGGGTTCTACCTAGAACCTTTAACATCATGAGAACTGTTTTTGGAAGAAAAAGTTATTTGATGATTCTTTGAAAGGCAAGAAGGGTTCAACATAGCACCACATATCACATAAAACCAGCATGTTTCTATTGGTGGGTGGTTTTCAGAATTGTTTGTTATAATATTTTTGTTTTTGCATGTACAATGATTGGTAGATAAATGTTATGGTACACCAAGATAAATAAATACATATTCTAAACTAATCCAATCTGTAGGCAGTTGCACTTATTGCACCCGTTACTGAGATGGTTGTTCTAGTTTAGATGATTGAGGTAGTCTCAGTATTCAATCTCCCCTACCCTGGCAGTCATTCTGAATGCAGGTTGCAGGTGATAAAACATTCCACTTGTTGGATATCCTAACTCTGTCTGGATTCCAATAGGAATTAAACATCTCATTGCAAGCCAGCATAATGTGACTTGCAGGCGTGCTGTGGCCTGTAAGTTTCTCATCCCCACTGAAGTTAAGGTGTAACTATGCCCTCAAAGAAAGGCCTTATGATATACAGTGCCTTTGGAAAGTATTCAGACCCCTTGACTATTTCACATTTGATTAAATATTTTTTCCCCCTCATCAATCTACACACAATACCCCATAACGACAAAGCAAAAACAGGTTTTTAGAAAATGTTAGTTAATTTCTTAAAAATAAAAATACTGGAATGTTACATTTACATATTATTCAGACGCTTTACTCAGTACTTTGTTGAAGCACCTTTGGCAGCAATTACAGCATTGAGTCTTCTTGGGTATGACGCTACAAGCTTGGCACACCTGTATTTGGGGATTTTCTCCCATTCTTCTCTGCAGATCCTCTCAAGCTCTTTCAGGTTGGATGGGGAGGGATGCTGTGCAGCTATTTTCAGATCTCTCCAGAGGGGTTTGATCGGGTTCAAGTCTGGGCTCTGGCTCGGCAACTCAAGGACATTCAGAGACTTGTCCCGAAGCCACTCCTGCGTTGTCTTGGCTGTGTGCTTAGGGTCGTTGTCCTGTTGGAAAGTAAGCCTTCGCCCCAGTCTGAGATCCTGAGAGCTCTGGAGCAGGTTTTCATCAAGGATCTCTCTGTACATTGCTCTGTTAATCTTTGCCTCAATCCTGACTAATCTCCCAGTTCCTGCCGCTGAAAAACATCCCCACAGCATGATTCTGCCACCACCATGCTTCACTGTTGGGATGGTGCCAGGTTTCCTCTAGACGTGATGCTTGGCATTCAGGCCAAAGAGTTCAGTCTTGGTTTCATCAGACCAGAGAATCTGGTTTCTCATGGTCTGAGAGTCTTTAGGTGCCTTTTGGCAAACTCCAAGCAGGCTGTCATGTGCCTTTTATGAGGAGTGGCTTCCGCCAGGCCACTCTACCATAAAGGCCTGATTGGTGGAGTGCTGCAGAGATGGTTGTCCTTCTGGAAGGTTCTTACATGTCCACAGAGGAACTCTAGAGCTCTGTCAGAGTGACCATCGGTTCTTGGTCACCTCCCTGACCATGACCCTTCTCCCCGATTGCTCAGTTTGGCTGGGTGGCCAGCTCTAGGAAGAGTCTTGGTGGTTCCAAACTTCTGTCACGCTCTGATCTGTTTCACCTGTCCATGTGATTGTCTCCACCCCTCCAGGTGTCGCTTATTTTCCCCAGTGTATTAATCCTTGTTTTTCCTGTCTCTCTGTGCCAGTTCGTCTTGTATGTTTCCATGTTTTTTGTTCGCCTGCTTTTGCATTTCTCCTTTTTCTAGCCCTGCCTGTTTCCGGACTTTGTACCCGCCTGCTTGACCATTCTGCCTGCCTTGACCACGAGCCTGTCTGCCACTCTGTACCTCCTGGACTCTGATCTGGTTTTGACCTTTTGCCTGTCCACGACCATTCTCTTGCCCACTCCTTTTGTATTAATCAACATTGTAAGACTCCAACCATCTGCCTCCTGTGTCTGCATTTGGGTCTCGCCTTGTGTCATGATAACTTCTTCCACTTAAGACTGATAAATTAATACATTTACAAAAATGTCTAAAAACCTGTTTTCGCTTTGTCGTTATGGGGTATTGTGTGTAGATTGCTCAGGATAATTTTTTGTTGACTTTGTTCTTGGTAGAACCCTACATAGGAAGAACTCTAGGTAGAACACTCTGCAAAGGGTTCAACCTCGCACCAAAGGTTTTCCCCTACGGGGACAAACCGAAGAACCCGTTATGGTTCTACTTTACACCTTTGTTTTCTAAGAGTATAGATAACAGATCAGGTCAAAATTGCTAGTTAACAAGCTTTCAGGGGATAAACTAGATGGCTATATCAAAATATTGTTTGATTTGCCTGCCATCTATAGTGGTGCTGACAGTAGTCCGGCTGACAACTTTACCAGGAAGAGGAATTGCCAATGGTTCTGGCTACCCTCATCTATCTGAAAAAACATGATTAATTGATATTTACTGATTATGAAAAGCTTGCAGTTACTTGCTGTATAGCTCTGATGATAGAGCTAGACAGTTACTTGCTGTATAACTCTGATGATAGAGCTAAACAGTTACTTGCTGTACAACTCTGATGATAGAGCTAGACAGTTACTTGCTGTATAACTCTGATGATAGAGCTAAACAGTTACTTGCTGTATAACTCTGATGATAAAGCTAGACAGTTACTTGCTGTAACTCTGATGATAGACCCAGACAGTTACTTGCTGTATAACTCTGATGATAGAGCTAAACGGTTACTTGATGTATAACTCTGATGATAAAGCTAAACAGTTACTTGCTGTAACTCTGATGACAGAGCTAAACGTTTACTTGCTGTATAATTCTGATGATAGAGCTAAACAGTTACTTGCTGTATAACTCTGATGATAAAGCTAAACAGTTACTTGCTGTGTAACTCTGATGATAGAGCTAGACAGTTACTTGCTGTATAATTATGATGATAGAGCTAAACAGTTACTTGCTGTATAACTCTGATGACAGAGCTAAACAGTTACTTGCTGTATAACTGAGGATAGAGCTAAACAGTTACTTGCTGTAACTCTGATGA
>QNTS01005229.1:48118-60037 GCA_003317085.1 Hucho hucho | reverse complement strand
TTCTCCCTATCCACTCTCTCTGTCCTGTTCTCTGCAGTACCCTGGTCTATACTACAGTATTTCAGTCAGACAGGCTGAGTCTCTTACCGTAAACGGATTTAATCAGCTATCGGGGGAAAGGGTCTGTGTGTGTGTGTAGTGGGAGCAATATATCCCAGACCAGGCCAAAAACAAGGACATGAAATAGTGTGCCTTCGAGACAGAGAGGGAGAGATAAGACGGAAAGATAGAGAGACGAAGACAGAGAGATAGAGAGATGAAGACAGAGAGATGAAGACAGAGAGACGAAGACAGAGAGACGAAGACAGAGAGACGAAGACAGAGAGACGAAGACAGAGAGACGAAGACAGAGAGACGGAGAGACAGAGAGACGGAGAGACGAAGACGGAGAGACGAAGACGGAGAGAGACGAAGACGGAGAGACGAAGACTGAGAGAGGGGGAGACAGAGAGACGAAGACCGAGAGACGAAGACCGAGAGACGAAGACAGAGAGACGAAGACAGAGAGACAGAGAGACGAAGACAGAGAGACAGAGAGACGAAGACAGAGAGACGAAGACAGAGAGACGGAGAGACGAAGACAGAGAGACGGAGACGGAGAGACGAAGACGAAGAGAGACGAAGACGGAGAGACGAAGACTGAGAGAGGGGGAGACAGAGACGGAGAGGGAGAGACAGACAGAGACAAAGACGAAATGACAAGATTATGTTATAATACTGTTATTGCATCAAATGGTTGTTTTATGCAACAGAAACGTTAGAATTCTATTGTGTCTGTGTGAACTGAGAGGAGCTTTTGAGGTATCTGGAGCTGACAATTGATTTATGCCATAGAATGAGTTGTCATTTCTGTGCTGTGAGGTACCAGGGACAAGATGGGAGCCTTGTCTTAGGGGCCGAACTCTGGTTTCCTTACAAAAAGAACAGCAAATTCTATCTGGCTGGGGGATACTCCTTTCTCATATATCAAGTCTCACCTTGTGACCAATCAACGATTCATCTAAGGGTGGTTCGTCGACCAGCTTCGTTATTGCAATAATTAATCAATGTTATTAATAGGTTTTGAATAAAGTAATATCCTGATTGGTGATTGACCTTGTCTCTCCTCATTATGTATTACAATTTCCATGACGAGAGAGCGAGAGAGAGCGAAACATAGCAATATGTCCCAGACAAGGCCATAAACAAGGATGAGATAGTGTGTCTTTGAGAGAGAGACAGAGAGACAGACAGACATAGAGAGAGACAGCGAGATACTGTCGTGGAAAAAATGATCTTCAAAATATGACACTCATACAAGAAACTTGTGAATTCAATAAGACCTTTAATTCAGAGTAATCAAAGGTTGAGCCGTGACCCGGATCACAGCTAACAGCATTAACCCCACACTCCCAATTTATACCCTTACAGTATATGAGTACAGCCCATATGTAAATGCAGTCACTCCTTCTTTCTCTCATGCCACCTATCATCTTTTGATCTGAGGTCTTACTTGTTCACGCCCAGTAACGTCCCTATCTATTCCAAGTTTAGATCATATGATGGCATCCACTTCAATGTTATAACAATAATACATTTTATTGTGTACATATATTACTTGTGTTGACCATTCTGCTGTCATCCCTTAGACCCTAATGGATTAAATTAGTATTATATCTCTACTTGATGTATCTCATGGTTCCAGTTGCATTGTTCTCTGTATATGAAAATCGCTTGTCTTTAACTCTCCTCACCACATTCTCTCTGTCTTAACAATTGCTTGCTGTCACTCACACCTGACAGCTGCTTGGGCTCTGTCTAATTTTACAGACCCTGTAACTGTAATCGATGTCTGACTCTTAACATATGTATCTATGGGTCTCAGCTTTGCAGCCTTGTCACTAGCCGAGACAACCTTTGACCTATGTTCTGCTCACAAGTGGCAAAATAGACTAAGTGGCATTCTGAGAGATGCGCTTGGCGTCCTCTGTCTCTGCTCAGCATAAGATCACTCCTTATATGTTCATAAACTACTTCCCATTGGCCCTATGGTTATTTCAGTTCTTGATTGGTGTCACCTATATCTTGACAACTGTCCAAGTTATCTTGCATACTTGTTTTAGCACTTAAGCCTTAGCCAATATTAGAAATGCAATCTAAGTTATGTCAATCATGTTGCCTGCTATCACATAGTGCATTAATTAAATTAATTAATGTGTCTTAGCCATGTTTTTACTACCACATAACCCCCCTCTGAGACTAAATAGTCTCAAAAAATACAAAATATGATCACCAGGAGACAAAAGGATGACTACAGAATGAGCTCAAACACACCAACTCAAATAACAGGAATGAAAAAACTCCACTAAATATAAAAGGACAGGACCAAAAACCCCCACCTGAACGAGAAAGGAGGAAAAGATCCAGTCCAAAGAAAAATAAGAAATACACAGAAATAAAAACTAAACAATACAGAATAAGCACATACTAAAACACCAAATTCAAATAAGATCCTCCCTTGTAGACACCACTCTTAACAGGCAACATACCAAATATGAAAAACCCATCAGAAGATTAAGGACACAGTCTGTACTCACCCATAACCGGAATACCCTATGTTACCTAACATGTATTGAATAATTAGCGTTTTAGAAGACCTAAACATCATTAATTTAAAAAAAAATAATAAAAGAAAAGAGGATGAAACGAGGGCATAAGAACAAAAATCCATATACCAGTTAAACACGTTCTTCATCCTTACATAGAGAACAGGCCCAATATTCTTATCTTGAGGTAGAAAGTTAGTGTGAGTGTTGGTCAGAAAGTTCCAAATGTCAGTGAAAAACCCTCCTGACTCTGACCCCTCAGGTTTCATTATGCTTGTAGTGGTCGGTTTGGTAAGCGCAGTTGATGGCAATCTAGTGGTGATAACAGCAGTTTTCACAGCTGCCTCTGCCATTATTGTAGTTGCCCTAGTTGTCAAAGGTTTCTCCTGCTCAGGTGCTGGCGCAGAATCAATTCGAATGATTGTTACTCTGTTTCCTCCAGTCGGTCTTATATTTGCTATTTCAACTATAAATTCTTCACCTTTAACGTGTTTAATCTTATTCATAGTGAGCATCCACATGTCCTTGTCTTTGGCTATTGTCAGGTCGCAGCCTCTTGGATCCCATAAGACTTCTCGCTTGGTTTGATGATGTGTCCACCCACAGAAAGCAGTCTCAGGTAGTGGTTTGATCCTTATGATGGAGATTGACTTCTGTTCTCTAGGTTCCGTTATGATTTGAGGTAAGACTGGGATGCTAGCCTTGTTGTTCTTCTCAAGTTTTACAGCAGGCTCTTCTCTTCTCTTTCTGCTTGCTTCCTGTTTCTTAATTGTTCGTGAACTTGCTGCCCTTTTTTCCATGTTGACTGATGCAATTGTTATGTCAATGTCACTGTTCTTTTGTTCTTCTGGTCTCAATTGACTGTTAAGGAGATCAGCTGAGGGAGGAAAAGTCAATTGTGGGGAAATCCCCCTCTTTAACCTGTAGAAGTTCACCTCGTCCTGGCCCTTGTGAAGATTCACTCTCTCCTGTAACCTGTGGACATAGTCCTTCCTCTTCACCTGGTGGAAACCCTCCTTCCAGTCTGAACGGGCTCCCCTCAGGGAATGCATTGATTTCAGGGAAATGTGGTTCCCACTCTTCAGTTGGTATTTCGGGGTCCCATTGTAACGGGAGGGAGATCTACCAGAATAGAAATGTCATTATGAGCATCAGGCATGCCACTTTCCCCACCCCTGGACTCTCAGATCCTCCAGGAGAGTTGTGCCTCGCAGGTTTTGGCTCCTGCATCTTCTTTCTTTCACCTTCCTCTCAGTGGATTAGTCGCATCCTGGCTTCCACTTGGTCTACTGACATCCTGCCTCCTCCCTGGCGCCTCAATCTCCTCTGCTGCTCCCGTTCCCTCCGAGCTCCTGCCTGGTTGATTAGCATTCTCTGCATTCTCATGTCTCAATGGTTGTCTCCTCCTCTCTGATGGACTCTGGAGCAATGGTTTAGATGTTTCCACGTCTTGCTTCCTTTCACCTGGACGGCAGTTGGCGTCGCTGCAGCCACCTCGTAGGGTCCTTCCCTCTTTGGCTCATTCCATTCTTCCAGAACACTCAGACCTGGTCACCTCAGATCACCGGACGTGGAACCTCTGGTCCTGCTGCAGATTATCTCCCTTCTTTCTGTGAAGCATTCACACTTAGAGACTTACGGCCTCTGTTCTATGATTACAGCATACACCCTCTTATGTCCATCACTCATCACACAACACACTGACATTCCAGCTGAAGCTGGCGACCCTCTCTCCTTCTGGTTCCTAAGAGTGATAGCAGAATACTTGGAAAGCAAAATAAAACAACAGTTTTGACAATGTGATATGTTATGCATAAATATATATCCCCAAAAACCTAAATCTAAGACCATGACAATTCCCACTCTCTCTTCACCTGCCTCTACGCCTTAACTTCTTAGGGAGCGACACTACCCGGTGAAATGCAAGGGGCCAAATTCAAAATCCAAAAGTTGAATTATTAAACATGCATCAATATACAAGTGTTTCATAGTCATCAAAAGCTCTGCTTCTTGGCAATATCACAGCGTTGTCAGATTTCAAAAAGGCTTTACGGCGAAAGCACCACATTTGATTGTTTGAGGATAGCACCCCACATATTCTTCCCATTACCATGAATTCATAAGCCTTCACGGTTCACAGAAAACACATTTCACAGCGAAAAACAAATCAATTACCTTTTGAAGAACTTCTGCTGAGGGCTTCCCAAGTGTCCAACGAAGACAATCCATGGTTCTTTTGTTAGAAAAAGTAATGTATTATATCCATAAATCTCTGTTTGGTTGGCGCGTTATAATGAGAAAGTATAGCGTCGACTCTTCCATTGAAACGTGAATAGAACTCGTTCAACTTATACCTATAAACTTGTCCAAGAACAATCAAACATAATTTTAAATGTATCCTTAGGAACACTTTTATGTATAAATAGTATAATATTTCAACCGGAATATAAACTGGGTGATAAGAAAGGATAAAACCAAAGAGCGCGCCAGCCGTGAACGCGCGTTACCTTCTATTGACATCTGTGTGGCCACTTCCTTATTCGACTTCTTCTATGCTCTAAAAGCATCTAAAAAGAATCAGAACACTTTCTCGATACTGTTGACATCCAAAGGAAGCAATAGGTATTGCATTCATATGCCCTTATATGGGCATTTTCATAAGGGAGGGGTTCTAAATGAGGCAATGTGTCAAAACCACTTTTTCCAGGACAGAAATTCCTCGGGTTTTCGCCTGCCATATCCGTTCTGTTATACTCACAGACAAAATGTTAACACTTTTAGAGTGTTTCAGAGTGAAATTTCAGAGTGTTTCCTATCCAATGGTACTAAATATGTGCATATCCTATTTTCTGGGCCTGAATGGGAGGCATTTTACTTTGGGCATGCCAGGCTCTCCAAAATGGTCACCTCGTGCGCTACTCCCTAAGAAGTTAATGCTTTTGAGCCAATCAGTTGTGTTGTGACAAGGTAGGGGGGTATACAGAAGATAGCCCTATTTTGTGAAAGTCCATTTTATGACAAGAACAGCTCAAATAAGCAAAGAGAAACAACTCCATCATTACTTTAAGACATGAAGGTCAGTCAATACGGAACATTTCAAGAACTTTGAAAGTTTCTTCAAGTGCAGTCGCAAAAACCGTCAAGCGCCATGAAGAAACTGGCTCTCATGAGGACCGCCACAGGAATGGAAGACCCAGAGTTACCTCTGCTTTTAAAAAATATATATATTTCACCTTTATTTAACCAGGTAGGCCAGTTGAGAACAAGTTCTCATTTACAACTGCGACCTGGCCAAGATAAAGCAAAGCAGTGCGACAAAAACAACAACACAGAGTTACACATAAACAAACGTATAGTCAATAACACAATAGAAACATCTATATACAGTGTATGCAAATGGAGCAAATTAACACTGGGGTGATAGATGTGCAGATGATGATGTGCAAGTAGAAATACTGGTGTGCAAAAGAGCAAAAAGTAAATTAAAACAATATGGATGAGGTAGGTAGGGATGCGGTAGGTAGTTGGATGGGCTATTTACAGATGGGCTATGTACAGCTGCAGCGATCGGTTAGCTGCTTAGATAGCTGATGCTTAAAGTTAGTGAGGGAGATATAAGTCTCCAACTTCAGCGATTTTTGCAATTGGTTCCAGTCATTGGCAGCAGAGAACTGGAAGGAAAGGCGGCCAAAGGAGGTGTTTGCTTTGGGGATGACCAGTGAGATATACCTGCTGGAGCGCGTGCTACAGGTGGGTGTTGTTATGGTGACCAGTGAGCTGAGATAAGACGGAGCTTTACCTAGCAAAGACTTATAGATGACCTCTAGCCAGTGGGTCTGGTGACGAATATGTAGCGAGGGCCATCCGACGAGAGCATACAGGTCGCAGTGGTGGGTGGTATATGGGGCTTTGGTGACAAAACGGATGGCACTGTGATAGACTACATCCAGTTTGCTGAGTAGAGTGTTGGGGGATATTTTGTAAATGACATCGCCGAAGTCAAGGATCGGTATAATAGTCCGTTTTACGAGGGTATGTTTGGCAGCATGAGTGAAGGAGTCTTTGTTGCGAAATAGTAAGCCGGCTCTAGATTTAATTTTGGATTGGAGATGCTTAATATGAGTCTGGAAGGAGAGTTTACAGTCTAGCCAGACACCAAGTCAGAACCGTCCAGAATAGTGATGCTAGTCGGGCG
This sequence comes from Hucho hucho, assembly GCA_003317085.1. NCBI lineage: Eukaryota > Metazoa > Chordata > Actinopteri > Salmoniformes > Salmonidae > Hucho > Hucho hucho. The sequence goes on along the minus strand of QNTS01005229.1, from coordinate 53,257 downwards.
GGCGGGTGTGTGCAGCAATCGGTTGAAGAGAATGCATTTAGTTTTACAAGCGTTTAAGAGCAGTTGAAGGCCACGGAAGGAGTGTTGTATGGCATTGAAGGTCGTTTGGATGTTTGTTAACACAGTGTCCAAAGAAGGGCCAGATGTATACAGAATGGTGTTGTCTGCGTAGAGGTGGATCAGAGAATCACCAGCAGCAAGAGCGACATCGTTGATGTATACAAAGAAAAGAGTCAGCCCGAGAATTGAACCCTGTGGCACCCCCATAGAGACTGCCAGAGGTCCGGACAACAATCTCTCCGATTTGAGACACTGAACTCTGTCTGAGAAGTAGTTGGTGAACCAGGCAAGGCAGTCATTTGAGAAACCAAGGCTGTTGAGTCTGCCGATAAGAATGCGGTGATTGACAGAGTCGAAAGCCTTGGCCAGGTCGATGAAGACGGCTGCACAGTACTGTCTTTTATCAATGGCGGTTATGATATCGTTTAGTACCTTGAGCGTGGCTGAGGTGCGTGCATGACCAGCTCGGAAACCAGATTGCAGAGCGGAGAAGGTACGGTGGGATTCGAAATGGTCGGTGATCTGTTTGTTAACTTGGCTTTCGAAGACCTTAGAAAGGCAGGGTAGGATAGATATAGGTCTGTAGCAGTTTGGGTCTAGAGTGTCTCCCCCTTTGAAGAGGAGGATGACCGCGGCAGCTTTCCAATCTTTAGGAATCTTGGACAATACGAAAGAGAGGTTGAACAGGCTAGTAATAGGGGTTGCAACAATGGCGGCGGATAATTTTAGAAAGAGAGGGTCCAGATTGTCTAGCCCAGCTGATTTGTATGGGTCCAGGTTTTGCAGCTCTTTCAGAACATCTGTTATCTGGATTTGGGTGAAGGGGAAGCTGGGAAGGCTTGGACAAGTAGCTGTGCGGGGTACGGAGCTGTTGGCCAGGGTTGGGGTAGCCAGGAGGAAAGCATGGCCAGCCATAGAGAAATGCTTATTGAAATTCTCGATTATCGTGGATTTATCGGTGGTGACAGTGTTTCCTAGCCTCAGTGCAGTGGGCAGCTGGGAGGAGGTGCTCTTATTCTTCATGGACTTTACAGTGTCCCAGAACCTTTTTGGAATTAGTGCTGCAGGATGCAAAGTTACCCTTTGCTTTCCTAACTGACTGTGTGTATTGGTTCCTGGCTTCCCTGAAAAGTTGCATATCGCAGGGGCTATTCGATGCTAATGCAGAACGCCACAGGATGTTTTTGTGCTGGTCGAGGGCAGTCAGGCCTGGAGTGAACCAAGGGCTAAATCTGTTCTTAGTTCTACATTTTTTTGAAAGGGGCATGCTTATTTAGGATGGTGGGGAAATTACTTTTAAAGAACAACCAGGCATCCTCTACTGACGGGATGAGGTCAATATCCTTCCAGGATACCCGGGCCAGGTCGCTTAGAAAGGCCTGCTCGCAGAAGTCATTTAGGGAGCGTTTGACAGTGATGAGGGGTGGTCGTTTGACAGCGGACCCATAACGGATGCAGGCAATGAGGCAGTGATCGCAGAGATCCTGATTGAAAACAGCAGAGGTGTATTTGGAGGGCAAGTTGGTCAGGAGTAAGCTCATTAGAGTTACCAGTCTCAGAAATTGCAGCCCAAATAAAGTAACAGACACATCTCAACATCAACTGTTCAGAGGAGACTGCGTGAATCAGGTCTTATTGCTGCAAAGAAACCACTACTAAATGGCACCAATAATAAGAAGAGACTTGCTTGGACCAAGAAACACGAGCAACGGACATTAGACCGGTGGAAATCTGTCCTTTGGTCTGGAGTCCAAATTTGAGATGTTTGGTTCCAGCCGCCGTGTCTTTGTGAGACGCAAAGTAGGTGAACGGATGATCTCCGCATGTATATTTCACACTGTGAAGCATGGAGGAGGAAATACTCTCCCTTCCTCCACCCCTCCTTCCCTCTCTCCCTCCTTCCCTCCCTCCCTCCCTCCCTCCATCCCTTCCTCCACCCCTCCTTCCCTCTCTCCCTCCTTCCCTCTCTCCCACCTTCCCTCCATTCCTCTTTCCCTCTCTCCTTCCATACCTTCCTCCACCCCTCCTTCCCTCTCTCCCTCCATCCCTTCCTCCACCCCTCCTTCCCTCCACCCCTCCTTCCCTCTCTCCCTCCAACCCTCCCTCTCTCCCTCCTTCCCTCCACCCCTCCTTCCCTCCCTCCCTCCTTCCGTCTCTCCCTCCAAATGTTAAGTGAATTATTCCTCTAAAGAAAAGCACACTGAGTGCAGGGAGAAAGAGCTGAGGGGAGAGAGAAAGGGAGGGAAGGAGAGATGGAACCTGAAGGAGAAAATGGAATGGTTGTCTCGAGGAAATGCAATTTACCAATTAGAAAGATAAATGGATGGAGGACAGGAGAGGAGAGGAGAGGAGGAGGAGGGGAGGAGAAGAGGGGAACACAGGTCAGCTGGTGTGTTTAGATCTCAGGTCTGTCACCCCTCTGAGTGTGTTTTATCTCTCACAAAAATCTTTGACAATTCTTTTAACCCATAAGGTGTTTATCAGATTTAATTAAATGTGTCCCTTAATGTTGTGTCAAGATCCAAACACACACACACACACACACACACACTGGTCAGAGGTCCAAAGCCCCGCCCTGTTCTCTGCCAAACCACCCTAACCACACAGTGCGCACACACTCAGCCCATCTGCTCACACACACACACACACACACCGCCCATCTGCTCACACACACACACACACACACACACACACACACACACACACACACACACACACACACACACACACACACAGAGAGCATGCGTTTTTGGGGGGATCTCTGCTCTACCGGATGGTAAATGCCACATGGTCATACCTGATGTTAGACAGCTTCACCATTCTACTTTACCATTCTACAGCTTTAGCATTCTAAAATCCCAAAAATTACCCCAGTCACAATATAACAACCATCTGAACGATGATCTCTAAGCAGGTCTCAGAGAGAGAGAGATGAGGGACGGAGAGAGAGATGAGGGACAGAGAGAGAGAGAGATGAGGGACGGAGAGAGAGAGAGATGAGGGATGGAGAGAGAGAGATATGAGGGACGGAGAGAGAGAGAGATATGAGGGACGGAGAGAGAGAGAAATGAGGGACGGAGAGAGAGAGAAAGAGAGATATGAGGGATGGAGAGAGAGAGATATATGAGGGCGGGGCAGGGAGGTACCAAGGGAAAAACAAAGAAAGAGAGAGAGAGATGAGGGAGGGGCAGGGAGGTACCCAGGGGGGGAGAGAGAGAGAGAGGACAATAAAAGAGGTGATGTCATCTCTCCAGAGCAGCGAATGAGAAGCAGGAAGGAGGGAGGAGAGACAGAGAGAAGGTTTGTGTTTTTCTTTATCACTGCAGCATTCTTGCAGAGCAGCCTAAAACACCACTCTCAGCGGATAGACAGAGAGAAGACACTGAAGACACATTGGATAGGAGTTAAAGAGAGGAAGACAGACAGAAAGAGAGAGAGAAGACAGCACCTCCAGAGGTAGGGAACTGGTGGAGAGATGGAGACAATGGCATCATCCCACCATGCTGTGTGTGTGTACGTGAGCGCAGATGTTGAATGTTCCGTGTGTGCGCATGTGTGTGTGTCAGAGAGGTAGAGGCATATACTGCTGTCGTGTGTATGTTTAAATGTGTGTGTGTCTGGGCTGTATTAGGCGTGGGCCTGCCTGGTTGTCTCTAACACCAGTCTGTTATTCAGTTCTAATATTAAAACATCACAGGTTACACTACTATATTTATGGTGCATTAGTTGGTTACATGGCTGTCATATATATTCACCAGCTGGGATGCTGGTGAAACACTATAACAGCACTTTCGTAGGTTAACGATTATTGTAGAAAATCTGTTTAACCAAGGGTAGGGAGCGATTTCAGTGCCAACAGAAATTCTATTTGAATTCCATAATTTTTAATTTGTGTTAGGATATTGAATTTTATATTTTAGAATTTGTAATGCACAAATTCAGTAATTGAATTCATAATTTGAACTTGTATTTCATGATTTGAAACTGAATTGAATGAATAATGCATTCAGTTTTCAAATTCAATATTCATGTAATATTTATACATTCATTTTCAATATGGTAGATATTGCATTCATTTTCTGTGTATTCTTTTTACCTTTATTTAACTAGGCAAGTCAGTTAAGAACAAATTCTTAATTACATTGACGGCCTACCCCGGCCAAACCCGGACCATGCTGGGCCAATTGTGTGCCGCCCTATGGGACTCCCAATCACGGCCGGTGGTGATACAGCCTTGATTCGAACCAGGGTCTGTAGTGACGCCTCAAGCACTGAGATGCAGTGCCTTAGACCGCTGCGCCTCTCGGGAGCCCAACTTGGCCCCCATAAGTAGTGCTTATGAAAGTATTATGAAGGCCTTATGAAGCCTTCATAAGCCGAACGTTCTTTAAAGTGGGACCCTATATTTTATGGGGGCCAAGTTGCGTTTTTTGTGACACTCCCTTATAACGTGTCTTGCGTGGCCTTAGCTTTTCAGGAATGGGGTCATAATAGCTTATAGCCCAAACAGTTCAAATGCTGGAGCCAAATTCATAGAAAGAAAAGAAAATCAACATGTTGGCTTCAGAAACCGCCAGAAGCTTCTGCTGACCACAGAGAGAGTATCATTCTGTCTGTTCTCCTCTACCTTTCCTGGCTGGAAAAGTACCAGGATGTTGTCTCTGGTTTTGGAGCTGAATTTGATTACCGAATCTGAATGATTGATTGTAAACTTCATAGGCCCTCATTGTAAATAAGAATTTGTTCTTAACTGACTTACCTAGTTAAATAACGGTTAAATAAAAGTTAAATAAATAAATTAAAATACATATCTTACAAAGGATCTAGAACCATATGTCATGCTTTATAAAGGGTTCATAAATTTGGCAGAACCCACTATGTTGAATATGATATGAACATGTGCTTTATAAAGGGTTCATGAATTTGGCAGAACCCACAATGTTGAATATGATATGAACATGTGCTTTATAAAGGGTGGCATAACCCACTATGTTGAATATGATATGAACATGTGCTTTATAAAGGGTGGCATAACCCACTACGTTGAATATAATATAAACATGTGCTTTATAAAGGGTG
>QNTS01005227.1:39292-78671 GCA_003317085.1 Hucho hucho | reverse complement strand
AAAAAAAAGAGGTTGAGGAAAAGAGGGAGGACATATCTGGGGAATAATGAGAAAACTCTACTTGCATTCTGTATCTCATCTGTATGCTATTTCTCCTCCACCGTACTCTCAAGTCCCTCAGCCAATCAGATCTTGCAGAGTGGACACGGAACTCATCACACTGCGGGGGTGTGACCAATGACCAGTGAAAGATTGCTGTATCTACGCCACTGATTGTCCACTGAGTCAATAGACAGCTGACAATAGAGAGTAATGTCTCCCAGCCAGCAAAGCTACCCTACTTCTGACGGTGGGTGTGAAAAATAGCTTCAGACAGGGCCTCTTTTGTACCTCTCACACCCTTCCTGCCCTGTCCCAGCTAAGCTGACCAGATAAAAGGTGTTTGTCTACACACACACACACACACACACACACACACACACACACACACACACACACACACATAGATCTCAATGCGCACAGCCAGAAGGCGGGTGACATTCGTCGTCTCTGAACATCAACAGAGACAGGAAGGGTTTCTGCTGCTGGGGTCTATGTGCCGTCTTAGGTTACATTAGCTGTGGTTTGTTCATGCAGTACAGTGCGTAATGGCATTCATTCTGGGAAACCATAAACCCACATATTCTGAGGCTCTGTCCCTCCCTGCTAAATGTTTCCCTTCAATGGTATTGTTCATGCTCTATACAGAGTATAGGCCACCTCCCTTCCCCCACCAGTCCAGTTCCACAAAATACATTAGACCCCCCCTCCTCCTCGGACGATTAATTTCAGATGTATGTGGTCGCTGAATTCCTTAAATAGCTTCTCTTTTTAGTCTAGTCAGTCAGTCTTCCAGTAACAATGACTCCTGATCAGAATCAGCAGTCATAGGAAAGTGAACTAAAAGAATCAGACTACCATATGGTATTGTAGCTAGCTAACAGCCCCTTGTTATTCAAACTTACTGCCCTCATTCAGCTGGACCAAACAGGAGAGGAAAAAGGTTGTGTTTGGCTAATTGAAGTGATATGGTAGAACAGAAGTCAGATTAAAAGGATGAATGGATCCCAAGAAGGCTATATTTGGTGTGGTGGTAATTGTGTCCCCTGATAGTGGCGGACAGACAGCCTTAAAGTATGGTGGTTTATTAGGGCAACGGGAGGTGGAGATGAGGTGTGTGTAGGGGAGCCAGGAGTTAGGCTCTCTCTCAGTTCTGGCTGATTATGAAAAGAGAGGGAGGAGATCTGGCCCTGGCGGGTTCTGATCATCTCTTTGGCATAGAGCCATTCTCCATCTACCCTCCCTCAGCCCATGGACAGACTGTTCCACCCACCTGGATGCATCTTGGATCCTAACAGTGTCCAGGGCAACCACAGAAAGACCCACACTGGGAACACAGCTTTGCATTGAGACCCGCCAGGGGGGACCAAACAGCTGCCCTTCACAGGGCATTCAAATAGGTAGTACAGTAACCTCCCAGTCCCAATCTTCATCCCAAACAGTGCTGGATTTAACCACAGCCAGGATGTACAGTAACAATGTTGTAAACATTTTGTCATCGCATCCTTTTCCAATGAGCAGCTGACCCCTATGACAAGCCGAGAAGCCATCCTCGGCCAGCCTCCAGCCTCGAGGATTCGTCCCAAATAGCACCCTCCCCTATATAGTGCACTTCTTTTGATCAGGATCCGGGGCCATTTGGGAAGCTGTGAAAGTGTGTTACCATGGCGACAGACTCACCCCTTGTCCTTCATTCCGGTGTGGGTATCTGGTACAACAGTGTCTGTATATGGCGTGGGCCCATACTCCAGTTCCTGTTATTAATAAAACCATACAGATATTGAATCAATAGAAGGCTACTGAATGGGTGGCCTTCTCGGTCATCCACCATAGGTCTGCTATGACGGATATAAAGGTGCAAACAACTATGGTGCCACCATTCAATTCAATTACCAACCCTGTGCCAGGCACCAACTAGGGCTAGGCAGCAGAGCGCCCTGAACCCTGACCTGAAGCAATTGCCCTTTTGGTACAGTGAGACAGAGGCATTCCCTTCCACACATTGATTTCATTATTGGCTGAGTTGCCAATGGCTACCTTTACTCGGCTTTTTTTTGAGGTGAAAACAGTTTCCCATAGTTTAACTGCGATAGCTATTTTTCTTTCCAGACCTGGGAGCTTTCAGTGACTGAAAATGAAAGCTAGACTGACGTGCCACCGAAACTAAGTAGGAGAACTTGAGAGGAGATACACACACTGATAACCTCATGGGACCTGAGTCTGCTCTACCTACACCCCTCCCATGAGAGAGACAGGCTAAATGGCATATACAATATATATGAAAGAGAGAGAGAGACAGGAGGGTAGAGGAAGAGAAAGAGGAGTTGGGAGTGGGCCAATTCTGCTCGGTTGGATGACAGGGGAGCGGGTGGTGTGGATTAAAAGAGGATTGGTGGAGCTATACACTGATACACTGCCTGGGAGACTTGGACGGTTGTCCTGTTAGTCCCTCAACCCACAGAACCAATCTAATAGCCCCGGACAACGCTGTCAGAACAGTTCATGGAACTGGGAGGGGAAATAACTTTCTCCACTACGCACAGGTCTTTGTAAACTGTGAGTACGTCCCAAATGGCACCTTATTCTCTATATTAGGGTTCTGACGATACCAGTATCGTGGCAAGGAAACAAAAGATTAACCTGATTTAACTTCTTTAAGAAAGCAGCCCTAATATTGGAAAAAAAACATTATGTTGCCACCCAGAGTCGCATGTATTTATTTTCCAAGCTATATATAGCACACTATTCTACATAAAGCAGGTTTTTAAAATACCAAATAGTTTGGTCTGCTTTGTATTTTCATTTTTGTAGTGGAAAAAAGTGATATTGGTATCATCATAGCCCTACTCTGTAGAGTGCACTACTTCTGACCAGAGCCGGTCAAAACTAGAACACTATATAGGGAATAGGGTGCCATTTTGGGACGCAACACGTGTGTGGAGCCTGGGGAGTGCTATTAGCATGGATCAGACGGTTTGATCAAAGTGGTTCGAAAGATAAGGCCAAATAAGGACTAAATGGCAGCCTATTCCCTATACGGCGCACTACGTCTGACCAGAGCCCTATGGGCCCCATGAACCCCTGGTCAAACGTAGTGCCGGTGCACGATTTGAGGCATAGGGTGGCATTTGAGACACACACTGTAGCACTGGAATGTGTTTTCAAACAAATTACAAAGAGGTAATTTCATAAATTACAACAAAACTGTGCTCTCCGTGGTCAACTATTTCACACCAGGTTTTAAAAGGATACATTTAATCTTGGTGTAAAAAATAAAATAGAAAATAAGCTTGCAAAATAAAAGCTTTTAAAAAGTGGAATTCCAAATCCAACTGCAAGCCAAGACCATTTTTTAATCCTGTTTTCCATCCGATTTTTGCTCCAATCCCTCCAGTTTTTCAAACCCTCAATCCACCCTTTTAAATTCTTTAAGGCTCTGAAGGGGGAGCAGCTTGGAGCCAAGAAAAGCCCCCAGCACCAAACTGACCAGACCTGGGTTCAACTATATTAAATAATTTCAACTATTCTAGCTGGGCTTGATTGAGCTCGCCTGTACTGTAGCAATAAAACAGTTGTACAACTGATACCCCTTTCCAGCTATTACTGTAGGCAGGCTAAAACAAGCACTAATAATATCTGAAAGATTTCAAATACTATTTGAACCCAGGCCTGACAGAACACATCCACGGCGTGTTCGCCGCTAGAACCTCCTGAGTTCCTCTGAGTGTTCCAATCCAGCGCGGACCTATCACCATGTTGGCTCATAAATCAGAGCCTACGATGTGCTGCCTGGAGACACTGAGGATGGGGGTCAGTGCTAGCAGGTTAGCCAAACACACCCCTTGAGAATCCCAAGAGCAGCTAGACACACTACACCCTCTTCAGAAGGAGTACCCCTACACAGATAGTGAGTGTGTCTCTCAAATGGCACCCTATTCCCTATTTAGTGCACTACTTTTGACCAGGGCTCATATGGAAAAAGTACTGCACTATGTAGGGAATAGGCGATCCTTTAGGAAACACCCTCTCTTTCTCTGTGGAGTCTCTGTACTTCTGCAGAGGACAGACATGCGGGTGGGCTACATACTGGAAGAAGTTACATACCATAGGTACACATTTAGAGAAGGTATAACACAGTATTACTGTGACCTGGACCTTCCCACCTCTCTGTTGAGAAAGTATTGTCCGCAAATGGTCAGAAACTACGATTGTATTACACATGACTACCTATGGTACCTACATAGCGATAAATCCAAGAGAAGAGTGTCATGTTAAATCATTGTTCTTGTGTAAGAATAAATTCCTAATAATACACCAGTCATAACTAAGTACTGGACAGAAAATGTGATTACAGTATGTTCTGCAAAATGAATTTCTATCTCAGCGTTCTGTTAAGCTGCACCCTCTTGAACAAACCTCTGACACACAGGCTCTCTAAACCTACAGCTACTCAGAGGGGGGGAGAGGGGAGAGAAGTTACGTTCAAAGCTATCCTGGTGTGGGTGTATAAAATGTATTTGTGTATGTAGTCAATCAGTGTATAAAGTGTGTGTGTGTGTGTGTGTGTGTGAGAGAGGAGGCAGTTGGTGCTCCGCTCCTTCCCGTCTCAGAGGAGGAACTGTTAAAACTGGATCCCTTTTCACCCCCTAAAAACTCCCACTGCATAGAGCGGAAAAACAGCTGTGGGGCCACCGCACACTCCTGCTCCTGAACCAATCTCCTGGGACCCTCATGCACACACCCACACTCTCACTGTCTCAAACACACCCACACTCTCTCAAACAGACCCACACTCTCACAAAACACACCCACACTCTCACTCTCTCAAAACACACCCACTTATAAGCATGAGCCCTACAGTAGTACCTCTTTGATTTGAAAAACCGCAAATGAGGCAGAAACTTACAGTAGCTGGAAAAAACACACATTCCATTTCCCTAACGGCAAACTATTCAGTGAGTAGGGGTCATTCACAGAGAGTGCTTAGGTGGCAAGAAGTGTTGATTAAATAACAGTCTAAATGGCCTGATCCTGTGTACACAGTTCACCAAGCTTATCAGGGCTTGGCTTGGAAATGCCACATTTCTAATTAACATGATTGGCAATCAGGCATTGTGAGAAGATTCTGTAAAAACAACATTAAGGTCATGTGTTAAAAATGGAATGTGCCTACTCTCTAGCTACATATTTGACATGGTAGCTTAACCAGTAGCCAGGAAGAGGTCAATCCATTTTATAGATTGACCACACCGCTGGTTCCTCTGCTCCAGACTGACTGGATGACCAACGGTATGGACTAAGTGTTTAAATATGGCCTTGACTAACAAGTTAGCATGATTGCATCATTGGAGGTGTCCCAAACAGCATCCTATTCCCTATGTAGTGCACTATGTTTCATAGGGCTCTGATCAAAAGTAGTGCACTATATAGAGAATAGAGTACAGTTTGGGGGCGAAGATATTGCTTTTGGACGGTTGATGGTAAAAGTTGAATCCAGAAATAACAGAACCCTTTAGCACATTGAATGAGTGACTCGTACTGTTCATCATCCGCCACACATATTTCAATAAACTTGACCACAACTGTTTTTATTTTGTTATAAAAAGTCTTAGTCCATTTATGACACTGATTTAAAGGTCATGAACAGTCAAAATGATGTTTTTCATGAAATGTGATGATATTTGGAAACCAGATCAAAGTATGAAAAATAACTGTTGCTTCTACATTGATCAAGTTTGATCATAAAGTTACTGGTCCCCTCCCCCATGTCAAACACTTAGATTCATTATTAAGGGGACAAGGTGACATCAACTTAACACATTTTAATACACCAATGGTAACATGATATTCTCTTATCTAATTTAAATAAGTACCACCAACAACAGAGAAGGCGTGTTTGCAGAGGGGCTAGGTAGCTACTCTACTGGTGCCAAAATTAGACTGTAGGGTGTCAGAAAATCTTATTAAAAGTTTACCTTATTTATTTATGGCAAAGATACTTATGTGTTTCCCCTTTCATCTGTGTCTGGTGTTAGCTAGTTACTAGCTAGCTAGGGCTTCATCTGTGTCTGGTGTTAGCTAGTTACTGGCTAGTTAGGGCTTCATCTGTGTCTGGTGTTAGCTAGTTACTGGCTAGTTAGGGCTTCATCTGTGTCTGGTGTTAGCTAGTTACTGGCTAGTTAGGGCTTCATCTGTGTCTGGTGTTAGCTAGTTACTGGCTAGTTAGGGCTTGTCAAGTGAACACATCCATCAGTGCTGCTGTGAACCACATCACAAGAGCCAAAATGGGAGATATATATTTTTTATTGTAATATTTTTTACCCCTTTTTCTCCCCAATTTCGTGGTATCCAACTGGTAGTTCCAGTCTTGTATCATCGCTGCAACTCCCGTATGGACTCGGGAGAGATGAAGGTCGAGAGCCGTGCGTCCCCCGAAACACAACCCAACCAAGCTGCACTGCTTCTTGACACAATGCCCACTTAACCCGGAAGCCAGCCGCACCAATGTGTCGGTGGAAACACCGTACACCTGGCAACCGTGTCAGCGTGCACTGCGCCCGGCTAGTGTGCAATGGTACAAGGACATCCCTGCCGGCCAAACCCTCCCCTAACCCAGACGACGCTGGGCCAAACCCTCCCCTAACCCAGACGACGCTGGGCCAATTGTGCGCCGCCCCATTGGTCTCCCGGTCACGGCTGGCTGCGACAGAGCCTGGACTCGAACCCAGAATCTTTAGTGGCACAGCTAGCACTGCAATGCCTTAGACCACTGCAGCACTCGGGAGGCCGAATTGATGCAATTTCAAAGTTGTTTGAGTTGCTTTGTGTATCACCAAATTAGCTGGAGATGATTTCACTGCAACACTGCTCACTGCATCCAAGTTGCTTGACATAGGCGTTTCAAAGAGCTGTCAGTCAAGGTGAGCTCATGAATATAAGCTCCCTGCCCACTCAGCCTGCCTTTTCAAACTTCCTGGTAGTTAGCCATGAGAGAATAACTTTTCAGAATGACTGTTCAGGACCTTTAATAAAAAACAACATCTGAATACATCTGATCTAAATGTATACAAACAAAAATATGTAAGTGGACGCTATAACTTAATATCTTTATGTACATCTATTTGCAAACGTCGCCATGTAGAGTAGTCTGGCTTTCTTATAACGAGCATCTGGTCACAGGTACCCTTTTCACACTATCGTGCTGAACAGAACCAAACTGTTGTCACATTGTCCCTTTCAGGTAGGTTGCAGCAACCATGGCGCAAGCCATATCAGTACAGCTTGGTTTGGCTCTGATCGGTTATTTGCAGTTGTGTGAAAAGCAATTGGACAAGTCCTCACATGTCCATTCTTCACAGCCATGATAGGGTACATATCCACTGTTACCCATAGACCCAGAACACCAGTGACCTCTAGTGGGGCTGTACTGCATGGCCGCTCTCTAGCTCTTCTCCTCCCTGTTCTTTAGAGACTCCAGCAGGCCCTTTATCCTCTCGCTGGCCGGCTCCCTCTTCCTCTTCTTACGACCTTTAACCCCAGCCACCTGGGAGACCGAGGGCATGAGGAGCGCTGCCAGGCCCCAGGGGGCATTGTTTCCGGTACCGCTGTGCGGTACGTTGAACTCCCTCTGCTGCAGCATCCAGGCGCTCTCCCGACACAGCGCCACGAAGCGCTCCAGCTGCGTTCCGTTAACATTCTTACTGACGTTCAGCGCAGGCTCAAAGGGGTTCTGGATGTGCAATGGGGACACCTCTGGTTTGTTTTGCTCCCTGCCCTGTGAGACAGAGAGAAGGAAAGAAAGAGAAAGTAAGAGATTGAAAGAGAACAAGCGAGAGAAGGAGAGAAAGTGTGAGATGGAGAGAGAGAAAGAAGGATTGAGAAAGTGAAAAAGTAAGAGGGAACGAGATCGTGAGCTGTCAAAACACCAACTGGTCTTTATACATGGTCCATCTATCTTATTGGTCACGCTGGTGAGGTCAGGTGTTTTGTGGCTGTTATCTATGCCACATGGGCCCAGATAGAAGGTATCGGGTTGGTCTGGCACACCTCTCCTCTTCCCAGGCCAGGCTAACATGGGGATGTGTCTGCGTTCTAAATGGCTCCCTATTCCCTATATAGTGCCCTACTTTTGACCAGGGCCCATAGCGCTCTGGTCAAAAGTGGTGCGCTATTTAAGGAATACGATGCCATCTGGGACGCAGCCAGTGTCAGCTTAGCTATGAGGAACGAGCCTGGGGGCAGCACCAGCAGGGTAGACACAGATTCCCCACGCCTCATCTATCATACCACTGACTCTCTCGGACACCATCACTAGGCTGGTCCTAGATCTTTTTCTGCCATCTTGCTAACTCCTTGTCACGCATGACAGCAAGGCTACACCATTGCTGCTTTGGAAAATGTGTCTGTGTGACACGGGATAGGGTGCCATTCGGGACATAAGCAGAGCAGCCCACTGTACTATACTGTCACACGGACAGTATACTACAGGGACGTAAACAGAGCCCTCAAAGGTTCTATGCACGCAACAGACCCACCTGGGTTCAAATAGCATTTGTTTTCTTTCAAATACTTTAGCTGCGCCCGATTGAGCTTGCCTGACAAAATGGAACCAATGGAATAGTCCCAAAGGTGCAACACTCCGGTCTGGCGCAATCAAACCACACAAGGTATTCGACACTAAACAAATACTATTTAAATCCAGGTCAAGCATGGCCTGCAAAACATCTAACTCCTATCTAAGCCTGGGGTTGTAAAAAATAAATAAAAAAGGCTGACTGGATAGATGGAGAGAGGAATGGAGCCTCCAGCTCCATTGGATGGAGGGATGAATGACCATGAAGCATAAAGCCATCAGTCAGAGGGGGGGGGGGGGTGGTAGGTAGAGGGAGAAAGACGAGAGACAGCAAACAGTAAAGATGATTGATGGTGGTTTCTCTACTATTGAAAGGCCATGGCCACCACGCTTCCTACAGGCCTTCCTTCAATACATAAATCCTGACCCTGGAACATGCACACACGGCTGACCCCAGGTTAACGTCTTTACTACACTATATCTCTAGACTAAGGAGGAGCAAAAATGAAAATGAGCAACCAAGCAAAAAACAAACTGGGTAAATGGTATCCAAATGATTCTAAGATTGAATAAACGCGTTTGTTTTTGCTTACTGAGCGTGAAGAACTAGAGATTGGGTTCACATAGAGATGGGTGGAGAGGAGGAGCAGCCATCAATCACACAGTCCTCGGACAGCTGTAATCTTAGCAGGCACCGAGGGACGTCAGCGTGATGTTGGTGTGTGATCGACAAACAACACTTTACTACCACTAGCTCCCCTCAGAGCTGGCCAATTATAAACTATGTCAATTAGGCACAGGGGTGAAAAAGAGTCTGTTTAGAGCTAAAAGAAAAGAGGATATTTCTGTTTTAAAGCTTTCAGTGAAGCACAGGTGCAATTTAACCTTTATTTAACTAACCTTGTGTCTAATGATGAATGGAGAAACAGAATGACTTGCTAGTTGATGTTGATTAAAAACAAAATGCTGTGTGCACGCACATGCTTTATACATTTTGTTTTTATTTAACTAGGCAAGTCAGTTAAGAACAAATTCTTATTTACAATGACGTCCTACCCCGGCCAAACCCGGACGACGTTTGGCCAGTTTGTGCACCGCCCTATGGGACTCCCAATCACGGCCGGATATGATGCAGCCTGGATTCTAACCAGGGACTGTAGTGACTCCTCTTGCACTAAGATAAAGTGCCTTAGACCGCTGCGCCACTCGGGAGCCCGTTCAGAGTCCTGGATAGAGTCGGATATCCACGGTTCCCCATGGTTGAACAGCAAAAAAAAATACAAATATCAGCTGGCGGGTGGAATGAAAACATTCAACCTGCGGGCCGGAAACGTTATGAAAACAACATTGTGGAAACAGGTGCTGCATGGTGAAATCTACGGTTTGGAAGGATTTTGGAATTATTGTGGAAACAGGTGCTGCGTGGTGAAATCCCCAGTTTGGAATCATTGTGGACAAGAACAACCCGGTAGATGGATACACAAGTGCAAGCAGGAATTTGTTTACAATAGGCTTATTCAGTTTATTATCAGCTAATTATTACCTTTATTCAGGCTTTCATTCATTTAGACCAGTGGTTCCCAAACTTTTTATAGTCCCGTACCCTTTCAAACATTCAACCTCCAGCTCCGCACCCCCTCTAGCACCAGGGTCAGCGCACTCTCAAATGTTGTTTTTTTTGCCATTATTGTAAGCCTGCCACACACACACACACACACACACACACACACACACACACACACACTATACAATACATTTATTAAACATAAGAGAGTGTGCGTTGTCACAACCTGGCTCGTGGGAAGTGACAAAGCTCTTATAGGACCAGGGAACAAATAATAATCATCAATAATTTTGCTCTTTATTTAGCCATCTTACATATAAAACTATTTGTTCATCGAAAATTGGGAATAACTCACCACAGGTTAACGAGAAGGGTGTGCTTGACTCTGCAATGTTGGGTTCTATTGGAGAGAGTCTCAGTCTTAAATAATTTTCCACACACAGTCTGTGCCTGTATTTAGTTCATGCTAGTGAGGGCCGAGAATCCACTCTCACATAGGTACATGGTTGCAAAGGGCATCAGTGTCTTAACAGCACAATTTGCCAAGGCAGGATACACTTGAGAGCAGCCCAATCCAGAAATCTGGCAGTGGCTTCTGAATAAATTCAATTTTCACAGAACCGCTTGTTGCAATTTCGATGAGGGTCTCTTGTTCAGATATCGGTAAGTGGACTGGAGGCAGGGCATGTAAGGGTTAACGAATCCAGTTGTTTGTGTCATCCATTTTGGGAAAGTACCTGCGTAATTGCGCACCCAACTCACTCAGGTGCTTCGCTATATCACATTTGACAATGTGCGTAAGCTTGAGTTCATTTCAACATAAAAAAAATCATACCATGATGGAAAGACCTGTGTGTTGTTAATGCAGACAGAAGAGAGCTCCAACTTCTTAATCACAGCCTCAATTTTGTCACGCACTGTGAATATACACTACCGGTCAAACGTTTTTGAACACCTACCCATTTTAGGGTTTTTCTTTATCTAGACTATTTTCTACATTGTAGAATAATAGCGAAGACAAAACTATGAAACACATATGGAATCATGTAGTAACCAAAAAAGTGTTTAACAAATTAAAATATATTTGAGATTCTTCAAATAGCCACACTTTGCTTTGACAGTTTTGCACACTCTTGGCATTCTCTCAACCAGCTTCACCTGGAATGCTTTTCCAACAGTCTTGAAGGAGTTTCCACATATGCTGAGCACTTGTTGGCTGCTTGTCCTTCACTCTGCGGCCTGACATCCCAAACCATCTCAATTTGGTTGAGGTTGGGTGATTGTGGAGGCCAGGTCTATCACGCTCCTTGGTCAAATAGCCCTTACACAGCCTGAAGGTGTGTTGGGTCATTGTCCTGTTGAAAAACTAATTATAGTCCCACTAAGTGCAAACCAGAAGGGATGGCATATCGCTGCAGAATGCTGTGTTGGCATGCTGGTTAAGTGTGACTTGAATTCTAAATAAATCAGACAGTGTCACCAGTAAAGCACCCCCACAGAATAACACCACCTCCATGCTTTATGGTGGGAAATACACATGTGGAGATCATGTGTTCACCCACACCGCGTCTCACAAAGACACGGCGGTTGGAACCAAAAATCTAAAATGTTGACTCCAGACAAAAGGACAAATATCCACCGGTTTAATGTCCATTGCCCAAGCAAGTCTCTTATTCTTATTGGCGTCCTTTTGGAGTGGTTTCTTTGCCAGCAATTCAACCATGAAGGCCTGTCTCCTCTGAGCAGTTGATGTTGAGATGTGTCTGTTACTTGAACTATGTGAAGCATTTCTTTGGGCTGCAATTTCTGAGGGTGCTAACTCTAATGAACTTCTCCTCTGCAGCAGAGATAACTCTGGGTCTTCCATTCCTGTGGCGGTCCTCATGAGAGCCAGTTTCATCATGGCGCTTGATGGTTTTTGCGACTGCACTTGAAGAAACTTTCAAAGTTCTTGACATTTTCCGTATTGACTGACCTTCATGTCTTAAAGTAATGATGGACTGTTGTTTCTCTTTGCTTATTTGAGCTGTTATTGCCATAATATGGAGTTGGTCTTCTACCAAATAGGGCTGACTTCTGTATACCACCCTACCTTGTCACAACACAACTGACTGGCTCAAAAAAATAAATTCCACAAATTAACTTTTGACAAGGCACGCCTGTTAATTGAAATGCATTCCAGGTTACTACCTCATGAAGCTGGTTGAGAGAATGCCAAGAGTGTGCAAAGCTGTCATCAAGGCAAAGGGTGGCTATTTGAAGACTCAAATATAAAATATATCTATTTGTTAAACACTTCTTTGGTTACTACATGATTCCATATGTGTTATTTCATAGTTTTGATGTCTTCACTAATGTAGAAAATAGTAAAAAGAAAAGAAAAACCCTTGAATGAGTAGGTGTTCTAAAACCTTTGACCGGTAGTGTAGTTCCGGAGAGTCATTCAGGTGAGAAAAAACATCACCCAGATAGGCCAGTCGTGTGAGAAACTCGTCATCATGCAAGGGGTCAGACAAGTGAAAATTATGGTCAGTAAAGAAAACTTTAAGGTAGTCTCTCAATAAAAAAAATGAATGTGTCAATACTTTGCTCCTTGATAACCAGCGCACTTCTGTATGTTGTAAAAGCGTTATATGATCGCTGCCCAAATCATTGCATAATGTAGAAAATACATGAGAGTTCAGGGGCCTTGCTTTAACAAAGTTAACCATTTTCACTGTAGTGTCCAAAACGTATTTCGGGAGAAACTGCTTGCACGCGCGTTACCACTCCACTATGTCTCCCTGTCATGGCTTTTGTACAAACACATCTTGACCATCAAAGTCCATTTCATTTCACAAAGCTGTCCAGTACTTAAAAAATATCCTCTCATGTTGTCCTGGTTTCCAGTGGCTTCCTTAATTGACCCCCCATAAACGTAACGGACATATACCAGGAGCTGTGCCAGGCCAGCCACGTCTGTTGACTCATCCAGCTGTAACGCATAGAATTCACTGGCTTGTACGCAAAGCAGTAATTGTTTAAAAACATCTCCTGCCATGTTACTGATGTGTCGTTTGATGAAGGCATTGTCTGTATAGTTTTTTGGGCCTTTTCCCCCAGCATTGTCCCAACCATATCTGCGGCAGCAGGAAGTCCTCCACAATAGTATGGGGCTTGCCTGTCCAAAGCCACTTGGTAGCTCACCATAGAAGACGCTTCTAGCCCCTTATTAATGGTATCTGTTGCTTTTATACATTTCTTCTACTCGAAAGTAGTCTTCATTCACCCTCAACTTCTGTGGCTTATTTTTCAAATTGTCATGTTTAGTTTCTAAATGTCTGGGCAAGAGTGAAGGTTTCCCGCAAGAGAGTAACGGTTAATGTGCTTGGATGTTAATTATTAGACTAGCCTACCTGTGACATTGTGTTCTTATTTCGCTGAACACTAGATGACTGAATTATTTTATTTTTGGCAGTGAAACGAGGGTACTCAGGCGAGAAAAAAACAACCAAATGTATTGCCCGGTTGAAAAATATAAATGTACTATATATATAATTTTGTGTTTTAAAATGTGAATCCCATTTTTATTTGGTGTACCCCCAACGGCATTGCGAGTACCCCTGGGGTTTGGGAATACCTGATTTAGACCATACGCAGGCCATATAAACTTTAAACCGGTGCGCTGGTAAAACTTTTGAGTAGCCGTCAGAACTCAATCTTTAACCAGAGATAAAAAAATTGTAAAAAAGACTACGGCGAAGACGCGCTAGGCATGTTTTGCTCCACTAATGCGCACTGACTCCCGCCAATTAGTGAGCATTCATTGTTTGTCTGTGTGTTACCTTTCTGATATTGATAGACATGCGGTTGAATGCGAAGGTTCCGTAGAACTCAAAGAACTCCTGCAGCAGTTGCTCTGAAAGGAAATACAAAGAGTATGATAAGAAATACCACATTCATACTGATGAAGAAACCTGTTTCCATGTGGAAATAAAATACAAAATAATCACATTTATGCTATGGACCCACCTAATGTCTCTGTGTTGTCTTGCAGTTGTATTTTTGTGAAGTCGCTGACAAACGTGCAGTCGTTTCCCTCGATGACACTCTTATCTAGAGGGCCTTGTAGAAAAGGGTGGGGTGGGGGAACATAAAGGTAAATGATAAGGTATATATCACAAGGTAAGACACTACACACAAGGTAAATGACACATTACACATGCAGGGCCTTGTAGAAGAGAAAGGGGAAAGCATAAACGTCTATGTACACACCTTTGAGGTCCATAAACAATACCAGGGCTGCCTAATTCCGGTCCTGGAGGGCCGAAACACTTCTGGTTTTGTTTCTACTTGGTAGTTAATTGCACTCACCTGGTGTCCTAGGTCTGAATTAGTCCCTGGATGAAGTGTCACAGCCCTTCAGGACCGGAATTGGGCAGCCATGAACAAGACAAAGATTAGGGCCCTATAAAATCTTTTTATAGGGCCCTAAAACAAAACAAAAAAATCCTGATTCCGTTTTTTTCCCCCCAAAATCAGTTGTTTTCTCCATTTTGTTTTTCCAGGTTTTAGGTCTCAAAATCAAACTTTAATAGAAAAACAACAAAAGTGGATGTTCTAAGTCCAGAACAATGCTTAACCCTATACACCCATACCTGTATACAGATTGAAAATCGCTGATTTGGGCACCAATAAGCGCCTAAATTGGAACGAAGTGGCTGTAAAGTAACATGCTATCAGTGGAAGCTCCTCAGAGGAGGAAGGGGAGGACCATCCTCCTCAGTGCATTTCATAAAAAGTGAAACATTAAAAAAGTTATCATTTTTAGATAAAACTATACTAAAACACACTGTTTTGCGATGAAGGTCTACAGTAGCCTCAGCAGCACTCTGTAGGGTTGCAACATAGCGTAGCTGGATGACAGCTAGATTCTGAGCCCCTCTGGGTACATTGACCAGTACAAAACCTAGGAGGCTCCTGGTTCTCACCCTCTTCCATAGACTTGCACTGTAATTATGGCAACTACCGGAGGACGTCCTCAGAACTATTAGAGCTCTTACAGCATGAGTTGGCATGTTGTCCACCCAATCAAAGGATCAGAGAATTAATCTAGTACTGAAAGCATAAGCTACAGCTAGCTAGCACTGTAGTGCATAAAATGTGGTGAGTAGTTGACTTAAAAGAGAAATACAATAGTTGAAAAAGTTTACAACAAATTAATTTCTTCCAAAATTAAGCAGCAAGAGAGCTAGCTACATTTTGTAGTACATATATACAGTACCAGTCAAAAGTTGACACCTACTCATTCAAGGATCTCTTTATTTTTACTATTTTCTACATTGTAGAATAATGAAATAACACATATGGAATCAGGTAGTAACCAAAACAAGTGTTAACTTCTTAGGGAGCGGCAGCAGAGGTGACGGTTTTGAAGTCTGGCATGCCCAAAGTAAAATGCCTGCCACTCAGGCCCAGAAAATAGGATATGCACATAATTAGTACTATTGGATAGGAAACACTCTGAAGTTTCTAAAAGTGTTCAAATAATGTATGTGAGTATAACAGAACTGATATAGCAGGCGAAAACCCGAGGAAAATCCATCCGGATTTGCAGTTTGTTTTGTACATGACCTTTTTCTCCAGGCTGCCTATTGATTTCTATGTTAACTAGGACTGAGACTGCAGTACCTATGGCTTCCACTAGATGTCAACAGTCTTTATACAGTGTCTGGAGGCTCTAGCACTAAGCAGAACAGATAGGAAGAGGAAGTAGTGAAGGGACCACATTTGTCAACAACGTTTCACAGGCGTGAGATTGTGAGCGCGCCCCACTTTATTTTCCATTGCCTATCGTTCACGTTATCGTCCAGTTGAAATATTACAGTAAATATACATAAAAGGATACATTAAAAATGATGTTTGATTTGTTTGGAGAAAGTGTATAGGTATATTTTGAACGTGTTCTCTTCACGGTTCAATGGGCGACCCAACGGTGGATTTTCTGATCATAACGCGCCAACCAAACAGATTTATGGATATAATAAATGACTTTTTCTAACAAAAGAACCATTGGATGTCTTCGTTGGACACTTGGGAAGCCCTCAGCAGAAGTTCTTCGAGAGGTAAAGTGATTTATTTTAACTCATATGGGTTTTGTGTGACCCGCGCTGGATATGAATTTATGCTAATGTGGAAAATAGGAGAGGTGCTATCCTCAATCAAATGTTGTGCTTTCGCCGTAAAGCCTTTTTGAAATCTGACAACGCTGTGATATTGCCAATAATCAGAGCTTTTGATGACTTTGCAACACAGTCAATCACGGACTACAAAAAGAAAACCAGCCACGTTGCGGACCATGACGTCCTGCTCCCAGACAAACTAAACAACTTCTTTGCTCGCTTTGAGGACAATACAGTGCCACCGACACGGCCCGCTACCAAAACCTGCGGGCTCACCTTCACCGCAGCCAATGTGAGAAAAACATTTAAATGTGTTAACCCTCGCAAGGCTGCCGGCCCAGATGGCATCCCTGGCCGTGTCCTCAGAGCATGCGCAGACCAGCTGGCTGGTGTGTTTACGGACATATTCAATCAGTCCCTATCACAGTCTGCTGTTCCCACATGCTTCAAGAGGGCCACCATTGTTCCTGTTCCCAAGAAAGCTAAGGTGACTGAGCTAAATGACTATCGCCCCGTAGCACTCACTTCCGTCATCATGAAGTGCTTTGAGAGATTAGTCAAGGATCATATCACCTCCATCCTGCCAGACACCATGGACCCACTCCAATTTGCTTACCGTCCCAATAGGTCCACAGACGACGCAATCGCAATCACACTGCATACTGCCCTAACCCATCTGGACAAGAGGAATACTTATGTAAGAATGCTGTTCATCGACTACAGCTCAGCATTTAACACCATAGTTCCCTCCAAGCTCGTCATTAAGCTCGAGACCCTGGGTCTCGACCCAGCCCTGTGCAACTGGGTCCTGGACTTCCTGACGGGCCGGTCCCAGGTGGTGAGGGTAGGAAACAACATCTCCACCCCGCTGATCCTCAACACTGGGGCCCCACAAGGGTGCGTTCTCAGCCCTCTCCTGTACTCCCTGTTTACCCATGACTGCGTGGCCAAGCACGCATCCAACTCAATCATCAAGTTTGCTGACGACACTACAGTGGTAGGCTTGATTACCAACAACGACGAGACGGCCTACAGAGAGGNCAATCACACTGCATACTGCCCTAACCCATCTGGACAAGAGGAATACTTATGTAAGAATGCTGTTCATCGACTACAGCTCAGCATTTAACACCATAGTTCCCTCCAAGCTCGTCATTAAGCTCGAGACCCTGGGTCTCGACCCAGCCCTGTGCAACTGGGTCCTGGACTTCCTGACGGGCCGGTCCCAGGTGGTGAGGGTAGGAAACAACATCTCCACCCCGCTGATCCTCAACACTGGGGCCCCACAAGGGTGCGTTCTCAGCCCTCTCCTGTACTCCCTGTTTACCCATGACTGCGTGGCCAAGCACGCATCCAACTCAATCATCAAGTTTGCTGACGACACTACAGTGGTAGGCTTGATTACCAACAACGACGAGACGGCCTACAGAGAGGAGGTGAGGGCCCTCGGAGTGTGGTGTCAGGAAAATAACCTCTCACTCAATGTCAGCAAAACAAAGGAGATGATCGTGGACTTCAGGAAACAGGAGAGGGAGCACCCCCCTATCCACAGAGGGGATAGTAGTGGAGAAGGTGGAAAGTTTTAAGTTCCTCGGCATACACATCACGGACAAACTGAATTGGTCCACCCACACAGACAGCGTGGTGAAGAAGGCGCGACAGCGCCTCTTCAACCTCAGGAGGCTGAAGAAATTCGGCTTGTCACCAAAATCACTCACAAACTTTTACAGATGCACAATCGAGAGCATCCTGTCGGGCTGTATCACCGCCTGGTACGGCAACTGCTCCGCCCACAACCGTAAGGCTCTCCAGAGGGTAGTGAGGACTGCACAGCGCATCACCGGGGGTAAACTACCTGCTCTTCATGACACCTAAAAATATATGTACAGTGTGTGGAAATGTAGAAGATTAGGGAGGTAAGGCAATAAATAGGCCATGGTGGTGAAATAATTACAATTTAGCATTAACACTGGCGTGATAGATGTGCAGATGATGTGCAAGTAGAGATATGGGGTGCAAAAGAGCAAAAAATAAATAACAATATGGGGATGAGGTAGTTGGGTGTGCTATTTACAGATGGGCTGTATACAGGTACAGTGATCGGTAAGCTGCTCTGGCAGCTGATGCATCAAGTTAGTGAGGGAGATATAAATCTCCAGCTTCAGTGACTTTCACAATTCGTTCCAGTCATTGACAGCAGAAAACTGGAAGGAAAAGCGGCCAAAAGAGGTGTTGGCTTTGGGGATGACCAGTGAAATATACCCGCTGGAGCACGTGCTACGGGTGGGTGTTGCTATGGTGACCAGTGAGCTGAGATAAGGCGGGGCTTTACCTAGCAAAGACTTAGATGACCTGGAGCCAGTGGGTTTGGCGACGAATATGTAGCAAGGGCCAAACAACGAGAGCATACAGGTCGCAGTGGGTAGTATATGGGGCTTTAGTGACAAAACAGATGGCACTGTAGTTGGGGATGGTAATCTCTGGAGACACCAGTTAAGCCAGGTGAGGTCTCCTCATGTGTGGGGTGTGTGACAAAAGAGCTATCTAAGGCATGTTGAGCTGGACTAGGGGCTCTACAGTGAAATAAAACAGTAATAACTAACCGAAACAGCAGAAGACAAGGCGTATTGACATTAGGGAGAGGCATGTGTAGCCGAGTGATCATAGGGTCCAATGAGCAGCAATAGATGAGTCAGGGAGCCGTTCGGTAGTCGCTACTATGCTAGGCAAGGTGTTCAGAAAGCTAGCGGGCCGGGGCTAGCAGATGGGTCTTCGGCGACATCGCAACGGAAAACCCTGTTGAAACCACATCGGACGATTACGTCGGCAGACCAGTTGTGATGGATCTACGGGCTCCGGGTCGGCAATAAAGGGTCCAGGCCAATTGGCAAAGGAGGTATTGTAGCCCACAAATTAACGGGTATACCTCTCCGGCTAGCCGGGACATGGGCCTAGCTCGAGGCCAGCTCAAGGCTAACTGGTGCTTGCTTCGGGACAGAGGCGTTAGCCAACAGTAGCTAGTCAGTTGCAGCTAGCTAGCTGCGATGATCCGGTGTTATGGATCAGAGCTTCCGGCAGGTATCCGGTGATGTTGTGGAGAAAAGCAGTCCGATATGCTCTGGGTTGATATCGCACTGTGCA
Organism: Hucho hucho; assembly: GCA_003317085.1. Lineage (NCBI taxonomy): Eukaryota > Metazoa > Chordata > Actinopteri > Salmoniformes > Salmonidae > Hucho > Hucho hucho. The sequence continues at coordinate 59,194 of QNTS01005227.1, read as the reverse complement.
GACATTGACCGAGCTAAAGCTGGCTGGTGTCCGAGCTAAAAGGTGAAGACCGCTAGCCGTGGCTAACAGTGGCTGGCTAGCTTCTGATGGAGGTTCCAGTTATAACGTATAAAAATAGCAATCCGTACCACATTGGGTGAGGTGGGTTGCAGGAAAGTATATTCAGATCGTAGGTGGAAAGTGAGATTAAAAATTATATACGAATAAAAAAATCGACGAAACTGACTATTTACAAAGGACAAGACGGGACAAGACAAACACACGTCTGACTGCTACGCCATCTTGGATTACGTTATTCCCTCTACAACACAGATTTTATAGGGCCTTAAAAGATGAATGTTGTCACTCAGAAAACTGACAGGCAAAGAGAGAGAGAGTGGGATGGATAGAGAGCAAAAAAAAGAAGAGGTCAAAGAAGAGAGCAATTACAAACGAGAGAAAGAGTGAGCGATAGCAAGAGAAGAGGGAAAATATAGATTTCTGATCAAGCTTGGCTCTCCATCAGAGCCTTGGTACCATCTTCTTAACCATGTCAGCCGAGGGTCAGAGGAGAGGCCGGTGGTGTGTATGAATTTGCTATGCGCGCGTGCGTGCGATTAAATAGATTTCCAATGCTGGGAGGGTCTTGGCCCCCGCCAGAGTGATGGGGCCTTTATAGTGCTGTAAGCACTATGTGATGCTGCCTGGGATAGTGTCTCTGTCTAGGCTAAGGTGGATGGAGGGAGGGAGGGAGGAATGCAATTATCTGAGAGCCAAGGTGACAAGGGAAGCAGGAGTGTGAGTAGTGGGAGGATAGGGGGAGGAGCATCACTGCACTACGCCAACACAGATATTTGTTGACAATGAGGCTCAACAATCAATTGCTTGAAATTAAATAAATAACCCAATTGCCACTCGCTCAGTGGTCCATTGCTACCTGCTGAATGTCAATTTCCACCTTTCTAAATACAACTAGGAAGAGTAACAATGCAAAACTACAGACTACTATTTGCTAGCTCTTTGGAGGTGAGATACCGATAGTAATGATTGTTAAATTAAATTGTCCCAGAGCACCATTGTAAGATACCTGCTAGTTCCTTGAGGTGGTCCAGGGTGGGTAGTATAGGAATAGTCCTCCTCTGGAGGAAGAATAGGACCATGACAGTGAGAGAGAAGTTTGAGATCCAGGCTCCAGGTATGCTGCTGGTGATACTGTGGGCCCGAGCCCAGCACCGGACACTGAACACCAGGCAACGCACCCGCATGTCCAGCCCTCCATACAGGTACAGAAGCTCAGAGCTCTTCATCGCCACCCTGTGGACACAAACAGAATGACAGTCAAGACTACAGTAGTGATATTAGCTGAGACACTTGACACTGTCTGCACCTTTTAATTGATCTTTCGTACATTACTTTCTATCCCCATTCCTAATATTTTAATTTATAACATTTAAGTGTTTGATATGATATATTCTCTGTACAAAACATCTAAATCTGATGTTAGAAACCATGAAGGTTACAGAAGTTTGTGAGAAGAGAAAATGAAAGAGTGGCACACAATATCCCCAGAGGGCAGCATTTAGCTGAATTTTACAACTCTCACTTAGTACCAAAACATCCCTCTATTTTGAAAGGTTCCGTATGACAAACCGTGCATAACCATACCCTTCTATGATTTAACATAAGCATTGAGGAAACCCCCCCTCTACTCTATTTCCTAATAAACTGAGGCGTGGGTGGGTTTGTTTCTGAAGATTATCAGGTGTATGTATATGTGGTTGCTTCACTCTCAGGCTAACCACAGTATCCGTCGGACCATGAGAAGAAGTGAAACAAGCATTCGCAATTCTCCCCTCTCCCTTTTTGCTCTCTCTCTCCCTCATTGGTGCCCCCCCCTCCCTCTCTCTCCCTCCCTCCCTCCCTGGTGCCCCCTCTCTCTCCCTCCCTCCGTCTCCCTCATTGGTGCCTGACTAGTTTCAGGGCACAAACACAAGCCACCTCTTTTTTATGTTCCCACTTTTCCTCCCCACGCTCTCCTCTCTGGTGCCCGACCAGTTTTAGGCTAGCCGGCTTGGAACCAGCATACAGAGCAGTTTCTACATAACTTAAGTTTCTGTCTGGTTTGTGTTACGCCAGTAGGTTAAGGGCAACGAGGAACTAACACGTTAGAGTTTCAATGAAGCATGAGAGCTAAATGTCATTCAAAAGGTGACTAAGAGTTCTGTGAAAAGGTGAACTTCAAACATTAACAATTCAAATCACATCTAGTATGTTTGCCTACGTTTTATTATTTCATGATTCACAATTGTTTAAAAGGAACTGGTTAAGAATCATAAATGCTGTTCTGATTGAATCACACTGATGATTAACCATGATGTAACCCAACTTCTGCTGGAGACTGATTAAACCACAAAATGTTTGATCTGTGACCGTGTGTGCGTGTTACCTATTGTTAGCTGTGAGGTCACACTGGAACCCTGATGGTTGGTGGGCGAATCGGACTAGGGGACAGCGAGCCTGGAGGATCTTCTGCACCCCGACACAGCCAGGCCCAAACTGGTCTACACACTCCCCGATCACAGACAGGATACTCTGGGTACCCGCCCGCTCAGACGCAGACCTCTTTGTCTGGTACTCCAAGGAGAGCCCTGCTTTTGGCTGGGCAGATGGGACATAACTTAGCATTTTTCATTACTGAAACATAGGATTAAAATGCATAGGGTTACAGTGAATATTGTGAGTGAAGATGGCAGCCCAATGCTGGAAAATATATGTATGGACGACGTAGACACTAACAATTGCATGTGCCTGCCCACACAAGGGTTTAATATTTTCCCAGAGAATCTATACATTTTCCTTCGAGAAAATTGCAAGAATTTACAAGGCATCCCGGCATTCCTGTTCTATTTAAAAGCATATAATGCCACAAGGCATCCCGGCATTCCCGTTCTATTTAAAAGCATATAATGCCACAAGGCATCCCGGCATTCCCGTTCTATTTAAAAGCATATAATGCCACAAGGCATCCCGGCATTCCCGTTCTATTTAAAAGCATATAATGCCACAAGGCATCCCGGCATTCCCGTTCTATTTAAAAGCATATAATGCCACAAGGAATCCCGGCATTCCCGTCCTATTTAAAAGCATATAATGCCAGCGGAAAAAAATCTGACAGCCTTATACCACTGTTAATGGAGAAATATATACATTAATCTACCGTTTTCTTGTTGTATTTGTTGCAATTTAAATTCTCTCAAAGTCACCACACTATTTTGTTGAAGTAGCCTATAAAGCACTGTTGGCTGACCGGTAAAATATTATTATAGGTCTAGTAAAAATGTAATTCGCTTTAGCCTACCTTTGACTGAAAAATATCAGACAGCTCATTGACCCTTTTCTCTCCCCTTGCACTTGGCTATCAGGGGAGTTTGGGAAGGTGATGGCAGTTTTTACTTCATGATATCCCACTTATTGTGGTGACTGTCACAGGGAATTGTCTACCTTAACTGCGTCCAGAGGTCATGTGTAGCCTGCACATATACAGTTGAAGTCGGAGGTTTACATACAAATTAGCCAAATCCATTTAAACTCAGTTTTTCACAATTCATGACATTTAATCCTAGTAAAAAATCCCTGTCTTAGGTCAGTTAGGATCACCACTTTATTTCAAGAATGTGAAATGTCAGAATAATAGTAGAGAGAATGATTTATTTCAGCTTTTATTTCTTTCATCACATTCCCAGTGGGTCAGAAGTTTACATTCACTCAATTAGTATTTGGTAGCATTGCCTTTAAATTGTTTAACTTGGGTCAAACATTTCAGGTAGCCTTCCACAAGCTTCCCACAATAAGTTGGGTGAATTTTGGCCCATTCCACCTGACAGAGCTGGTGTAACTGAGTCAGATTTGTAGGCCTCTTTGCTTACACACACCTTTTCAGTTCTGCCCACACATTTTCTATAGGTTTGAGGTCAGGGCTTTGTGATGGCCAATCCAACACCTTGACTTTGTTGTCCTTAAGCCATTTTGCCACAACTTTGGAAGTATGCTTGGGGTCATTGTCCATTTGGAAGACCCATTTGCGACCAAGCTTTAACTTCCTGACTGATGTCTTGAGATGTTGCTTCAATATATCCACATAATTTTCCTTCCTCAAGATCCCATCTATTTTGTGAAGTGAACCAGTCCCTCCTGCAGCAAAGCACCCCCACAAACATGATGCTGCCACCCCCGTGCTTCACGGTTGGTATGGTGTTCTTCGGCTTGCAAGCATCCCCTTTTTTCCTCCAAACATAGCGATGGTCATTATGGCCAAACAGTTCTATTTTTGTTTCATCAGACCAGAGGACATTTCTCCAAAAAGTACGATCTTTGTCCCCATGTGTAGTTGCAAACCGTATCCTGGCTTTTTTATGGCGGTTTTGGAGCACTGGCTTCTTCCTTGCTGAGCGGCCTTTCAGGTTATGGTGATATAGGACTCGTTTTACTGTGGATATAGATACTTTTGTACCTGTTTCCTCCAGCATCTTCACAAGGTCCTTTGCTGTTGTTCTGGGATTGATTTGCACTTTTCGCACCAAAGTACATTCATCTCTAGGAGACAGAACGCATCTCCTTCCTGAGCGGTATGACGGCTGCGTGGTCCCATGGTGTTTATACTTGCATACTATTGCTTGTATAGATGAACGTGGTACCTTCAGGCATTTGGAAATTGCTCCCAAGGATGAGCCAGACTTGTGGAGGTCTACAATTGTTTTTCCATAGGTCTTGGCTGATTTCTTTTGAATTTCCAATGAAATTGGACTTGGACTGAGCTGAGCCTGAAGGTAGGGTTCCGTAAATAAGCACCATGGTCTTGTAGTGGATGCGAGCTTCAACTAGAAGCCAGTGGAGTGTGCAGAGGAGAAGGGTGACATGAGAGAACTTGGGAAGGTTGAAAACCAGGTGGCTGCTGGGTTCTGGATAAGTTGTAGGGGTTGGATGGCAAAAGCAGGGAGCCCAGCCAACAGCGAGTTGCAGTAGTCCAGACGGGAGAGGACAAGTGCCTGGATTAGGTTGCTTCCTGTGTGAGGTAGGGTCGTACTCTACGAATGTTGTAGAGCATGAACCTGCAGGAGCGGGTCACACTGCTTTGATGTTTCCAAAGAACGACAGGGTGTTGTCCAGGGTCACGCCAAGGTTCTTTGCACTCTGGGAGGGTGACACTGTGGAGTTGTCAACCGTGATGGAGAGGTTTTTGAGCAGACAAGCCTTCCCCGGTAGGAAGAGCTGTTCCATCTTGTCGAGGTTGAGCTTGAGGGGGTTGGCCGTAATCCAAGATATCTCCTGGGCACGGAGAGATGCGTGTCGCCACCTGGGTGTCAGAAGGGGGGGAAGGAGAAAAGTAGTCGAGTGTCATCCGCATAGCAACGATAGAGACCATATGAGGACATGACCGAGTGACTTGGTGTAGAGAGAAGAGCAGAGGGCCTAGAACTGAGCCCTGGGGGACACCAGTAGTGAAAGTACGTGGTGCAGACACAGATCCTCTCCACATCACCTAGTAGGAGCAGTCTGCCAGATAAAATGCAATCCAAGAGTGTGGAGAGCCTGAGACACCCAGCCCTGAGAGGGTGGAGAGGAGGATCTGATGGTTCACGGGGTCAAAGGCAGCAGATCGGTCTAGGAGGATGAAGAGAGGAGAGAGTCAGCTTTGGAAGTGTGGAGAGTAGTCTCAGTTGAGTGACCCATCTTGAAGCATGACTTGTTAAAGTCAAGAAGATTGTTCTGAGAGAGATAACGAAAAAGTTAATCAGAGAGAGCACGCTCAAGTGTCTTGGAAAGAAAAGGGATACAGGTCTAGTGTTGGTTTCTTGAGGAGATGAGCAACTCGGGCCATTTTGAAGTCAGAGGGGACGCAGCCAGTGGTCAGGGATGAGTTGATGAGAGAAGTGAGGAATGGGAAAAGGTCTCCCATTATCAAGGTGTCAACTTGAGGAACTCTCCCAGGGCACCTGGTGGGTGATAGATTACAATAATGTTAAGCTTGAGTGGACAAATGACAGTGACGGCATGGCATTCAAATGAGGAGATGGACAGGTGAGAGCGAGAAAAGAGAAAATCTCCATTTAGGAGAAATGATTAGACCTGTGCCACCACCGCGATGACCAGATTCTCTCAGACTATGAGAGAAGAAGAAAGAGCTGCTGGAGTAGCAGTGTTCTCTGGGGTGATCCAAGTCTCTGTCAGAGCCAAAAAGAAAAGGGACTGATGGGTAGCATAGGCTGAGATTAACTCAGTGTTCTTGACCGCAGATCAGCAGTTCCAAACGCTGCCTGAGACCCGGAATTACACATGGGATGTGCGCGCAGGGTACACTAAATTAGAAGGGTTGCAGACAAGGCGTGGGGAGTGTCGAGCGCCTACAGGGAGAGGTGCGAACAGGTATAGAAAACACACATATAGTTGACAAAGCTACAAAATGAGAGGATCTGTAAATAACTAGGTAAGATACTCTGTGATGTGAAGCCCTCCTCTCTTCCCTTTCCTGCAGAACTCAGCAGAACAGTCTTTGTTTCGGCGACGGTCTTAGTTATGCGACAAAACCGCCGCTTACAGCTGCTGCTGAGAAACCAGGGGAGACTGAAGAACTGACAATAATTGCTAATTGCCTAGCAGAGACACTGACTACCAAAACAAGTCACAAATTGCCCTGCCCCTTGATCCTGGTTGATGTGTCAACAACTTCTGCAAATGATGAGCAGTCAGCAGTTCACACACCAAGTAGGCCACTGGGAAAACAGGCAGCACTTAAAGTAGATGGCCCTAGCTAGCAAAAAGACAGTACTAGACCACAACAGAAAAAAAGTATTTATCACTGGAGATATCAGGAGTCCTTTAGCTATAGAATGAAGCACACGGAGATGGAGCCTGAGAAGCTGGTTATATACACTCAGAAAATAGATAACATATAAAAATTGGAGGGGGAGTGGTTTTATTTAACCTTTATTTAATTAGGCAAGTCAGTTTAAGAACAAATTATTATTTACAATGACGGCCTACCCCGGCCAAACCCTCCCCTAACCCGGACAACGCTGGGGCAACTGTGCGTCGCCCGAAGGGACTCGCGATCACGGACGGTTGTGATACAGCCCGGGATCAAAACGGGGCCTGTAGTGACGCCGATAGCACTGCGATGCAGTGCCTTAAGACCCCTGCGCCACTCGGTCCCAATACAGCCACTGATTACCGAAAGTCACAAACTGCTCTGCCCTTCTATTGAGGACTTTATGTTGAGTAAATATGGTAGGCTGCCTAGCGCTGTGATGACTGGTCTAATGTATGAATGAAGCCAGCTGATAGGCTACGTTGCATGTACATATTTAGCATGTTTGCATATCATCTCACCAGTTATGACATATTCAACAGATTCTTTTTTTTTGGTGCTGATCTGCTGCAATGGCATGGTGGCATGGTAGGAGAAGCTGTCGCACACAGCGCTTTTCATTCATGGCGGCTTAAGTAAATAGGCCTACAGTAGACTACATCAGCGCACACACTCACACTGAGCGTTGATGATTGATCATGCAGATAGAAGAGCAGAGAAGGCCTTAGATAAGCCAGATTCCGGTTTCTCAGCATTATTTATCTCGGGAAATGAGAACCGGTTTGGGTGGAAAATCTCGGTAACCCGGTTCCCACTATTAAACCCTACCATACAGAGAAAAGTGCATAATTTCAATCTTATAAAACCGAGTCAATCTTTGCAAGTCAGATTGACACTCAACATTCACATAGAAGACAGAGTTTTGACAAGCTCTGCAAACTCTTTACGCACAAGGGTCTTCTGTTTCTACTGAACAGCCTTGACTACATGGGAGGAAATGGTGATTTGTAGCATTGTGCACATCTCTCATTTCCCTAAGATCCTTCTTATCGGAATGTTTACCCAGTGTGTGTGTGTGTGAGTGTGTGTGTGTGTGTGTGTGTGTGTGTGTGTGTGGGAGCGCACGAGAGAGAAGCACTGATAAAGGCCTTAGTGGGCCTCTTATGGGGCTTTTCCCACACTATAATGTCAACGTTAAAAAAAATGCTACAGGAAGTTCCCCGTCTCTTTGAACAAAAGTTCTACAGCTCAACAACAGTAAGGGTCTGGTTAACAAGGTTCTTGATGTCCTATCTTACATTAGTTATTGTAAAGATTGTTTACATCTAAGGCAATCTAATTAAAAGGAGAACGTATGAGGCAGAAAACATGAGACAAATCTCTCTACAGCTGTTTTATGACATGAACACAACCCTAGGCCAATATTGGCATCTAAGAACCATGACAAAAAGGTAAGGGATAATCACTTGGAGAGAGATTCCCGGAAGCTTTGTATCACTAACATAATCTTTCCTCCATTGCTTATATGATCTAATTTCAGTGCTACGAAGCTTTTGGGAAACAGACCTGATGTGTTTTTCTCGTAGATTCCTACCTAAACTTGTCCAATAAAAAAACAGATTTCTTTTTGCTTCCGTTGACAGACGTTTTGCTACGGTGTGCCCTACTGAACGTGACTGATGTGGTTTCTACCTAGTCCTCATCCTCACCTTCTTCAGATTCCTTCCACTGATGCCGTCCAGGTCCAGAAACATGTCTAGGTCACAGCCCAGCTTCCCGAAGCCGTTCACAGAGGAGCCAAAGGGCCGAATGGTGCATTCTGGGAAATATGCAGCAGCTATGTCCTTTAGTAGGGAGCAGACCAGGAAGCGCAGGCAGACGTTCTCTTTCGTCAGCTGGTACGTCTCTGTAAGGGAGGAGATTTGGAGGTCTATCTGAGATAAAGAAAGAGAGAACACCAAAACAGTGTTATTGTGTGTTCAATATTAAGCTTAAAGCAAGGGTTATCTGGAGATCCTTGTTAACCATCAATAATATAGTTTAATATATTGGAAACAATTAGCACAAAAGCTAACAATACCTATATGTTGTCCCTGAGACATTCAGTACCAGTCAAAAATGTGGACACTTACTCATTCAGGTTTTTTTTTTAAATGTACTATTTTCTACATTGTTATCAAGGCAAAGAGTGGCTACTTTTAAGTATCTAAAATATATTTTGATTTGTTTAACACTTTTTTGGTTACTACATGATTCCATATGTGTTATTTCATAGTTTTGATGTAGTCACTATTATTCTACAATGTAGAAAATAGTACAAATAAAGAAAAACCCTTGAATGAGTAGGTGTGTCCAAACTTTTGACTGGTACTGTATGTTTCTCTGCTAATCTTTATTCAGGACAGACAACTTCAGTCATTTAGCCAGTATTTAGAAACTAGGCCATGTAGACCTACACTGTCTTCTTTGGACAGTCTCTGTATGAGGTCGTTAATGTGTATGGTGGTCTGTGGTTGGCACTGAGGGGCAGACTGGCCATTGGACATGTCTACAGGACCAGTGTTTCTGAGCGAAAGCAGTCTGGACTTGAAAGGCACTGTAGCTTCATGGTTGACACTTGGGATGGCCGTCCCTTCGTGCAGTGATGTGAGGCTCTCCTTGTTGGAAAACTCCACCACAGCATATGTACCCTGGAAGGCCAAACATGAGCACAGTGACAGCACAGTCAGTTATCTTTGACAACCTTTTCAGCATGTTTTTTTATTTACTTATTTCTGAGTGTTTATTTGTAGACTCATATCTTAGCACAACTGAAATACTTACATAGCTTTCATAAAAGAAACATTTGTTGATATCTCCATGTCTGGATAAATAGGTGAGGAACTTTTTCTCGTTGGTTTTGGCCGGGCAGCTGATAAGGACAGATCTCTCTGCCTGCTCTATCTTCTCCTCTTGGACTGTGTAAAACGATTTGTTTTGATCCTTTGATTCTAAAACCAAGAAGACAGACAGACATACTTTAGCAAAATTATATCATTGTCTTTGACCTGAAAATCGTAACCCATGTCGAAATCTAGCCATCCCATGATTCTAAAGACAAGGCAAAAACAAAGAGTCACATGATGGCAAGTTGATTTCTAACACATTCATAGACGCCAACTACCTTCAGTATGCTCTGGCCGGGGGAGTTTTATTAAAGAACCCCGACGCTCGTTCTGAATGTTAAAACGCACGGTTTTGGAAACATAAGGAATGAGTCTCATATCAGCAATAAATAATTTTTAAAAAACTAAAAAGTTAGATTACTACACTACCTTTATAGGGTTAAGGTTCCCACAGTGGCATATTTATTTTAATTTTTTTTAAACCTTTATTTAACTCGGCAAGTCAGTTAAGAACACATTCTTATTTACAATGACAGCCTAGGAACAGTGGGTTAACTGCCTGTTCAGGGGCAGAACGACAGATATGATAGGCTACCCTGCCGCCCCAATATGTCCATGTTACAGCGCTTGTTTACGGAAAACAGACGTTAGAAAGAGGAGTACCTGTGCTAATTATACTGAACAAAAATATAAAACGCAACATGTAAATTGTTGGCCCCATTTTTCACGAGCCGAAATAAAAGATCCCAGAAATATTCCATGCGCACAAAAAGCATATTTCTCTTAAATTTTGTGCACACATTTGTTTACGTCCCTGTTAGTGAGCATTTCTCCTTTGCCAAGATAATCCATCCACCTGGCAGATGTGGCATATCAAGAAGGTGATTAAACAGCATCATTACACAGGTGCACCTTGTGATGGGGGACAATAAAAGGCCACTCTAAAAAGTGCAGTTGTCACACAACACAATGACACAGATGTCTCAAGTTGAGGGAGAAGGCAATCGGCATGCTGACTGCAGGAATGTCCACCAGAGCTGTTGCCAGGTGATTTGAATATTAATTTCTCTACCATAAGTGGCCAACGTCGTTTTAGACAGTTTCGCAGAACATCCAACCGGCCTCACAACCGCAGACCACGTGTAACCACACCAGCCCAGGACCTCCACATCCAACTTCTTCACGAGGGACCGTCTGAGACCAGCCACCTGGACAGCTGATGAAACTGTGGGTTTGCACAACCAAAGAATTTCTGCACAAATTGTCAGAAACCGTCTAAGGGAAGCTCATCTGCGTGCTTGTCGTCCTCACCAGGGTCTTGAGGTAGTCACCTGGAATGCATTTCAATTAACAGGTGTGCCTTATTAAAAAGTTCATTTGTGGAATTTATTTCCTTCTTAATAAGTTTGAGCCAGTCAGTTGTGTTGTGACAAGGTAGGGGTGGTATACAGAAGATAGCCCTATTTGGTAAAAGACCAAGTCCATATTATGGCAATAACAGCTCAAATAAGCAAAGAGAAATGACCGTCAATCATTACTTTAAGACATGAAGGTCAGTCAATCCGGAAAATTAGGAACTTTGAAATCGCAGTTGCAAAAATGATGAATGATGCCTATGATGAAACTGCCTTTAATGAGGACAGCCACAGGAAAGGAAGACCCAGAGTTACTTCTGCTGCAGGGTATACGTTCATTAGAGTTACCAGCCTCAGAAATTGCAGCCCAAATAAATGCTTCACAGAGATCAAGTAACAGACACATCTCAACATAAACTGTTCAGAGGAGACTGCGTGAATCAGGCCTTCATGGTCCAATTGCTGCAAAGAAACCACACTAAAGGACACCAATAAGAAGAAGAGACTTGCTTGGGCCAAGAAACACAAGCAACATTTTAGATGATTGATTCTGAAAACCATGCCTTTGTGAGATGCAGAGTAGGTGAACGGATGATCTCTGCATGTGTGGTTCCCACCGTGAAGCATGGAGGAGGTTTGATGGTGTGGGGGTGCTTTACTGGTGACACTGTAATTTATTTAGAATTCAAGGCACACTTAACCACCATGGCTAACACAGCATTCTGCAGCGATACGCCATCCCATCTAGTTTGCGCTTTGTGGGACTATCATTTGTTTTTCAACAGGAAAATGACCCAACACACCTCCAACCAAGGAGAGTGATGAGTGCTGCATCAGATGACCTGGCCTCCACAATCACCGACCTCAACCCAATTGAGATGGTTTGGGATGAGTTGGTCCACAGAGTGAAGGAAAAGCAGCCAACAAGTGCTCAGCATGTGTGAACTCCTTCAAGACTGTTGGAAAAGCATTCCAGGTGAAGCTGGTTGAGAGAGTGCCAACAGTGTGCAAAGCTGTCAAGGCAAAGGGTGGCTACTTTGAAGAACCTCAAATATAAAATATATTTTGATTTGTTTAACACTTTTTTGGTTACTACATGATTCCATGTGTTATTTCATAGTTTTGATGTCTTCACTATTATTCTACAAAGTAGAAAATAGTAAAAATAAAGAAAAACCCTTGAATGAGCAGGTGTCCACATTTTTGACTGGTACTGTAAGTATTCAGATCCTTTGCTATGAGACTCAAAATTGAGCTCAGGTGCATCCTGTTTCCATTGATCATCCTTGCGATGTTTCTACAACTTGATTGGAGTCCACTTGTGGTAAATTCAATTGATTGGACATGATTTGGAAAGGCACACACCTGTCTATATAAGGTCCCACAGTTGACAGTGAATGTCAGAGCAAAAACCAAGCAATAAGGTGGAAGGAATTGTCCATAGAGCTTCGAGACAGGATTGTGTCGAGGCACAGATCTGAGGAAGGGTACCAAAACATTTCTGCACCATTGAAGGTCCCCAAGAACACAGTTGCCTCCATCATTCTTAAACATAAGAAGTTTGGAACCACCAAGACTCTTCCTAGAGCTGGCCGCCTGGCGGGGAATGGCCTTGTCCAGGTGACCAAGAACCCGATGGTCACTCTGACAGAGCTCCAGAGTTCCTCTGTGGAGATGGGAGTACCTTCCAGAAGGACAACCATCTCTGCAGCACTCCACCAATCAGGCCTTTATGGTAGTGGCCAGACGGAAGCCACTCTTCAGTAAAAGGCACATGACAGACCACTTGGAGTTTGCCAAAAGCCACCTAAAGGACTCTCAGACCATGAGAAATAAGATTCTCTGGTCTGATGAAACTAAGATTCAACTCTTTGGTCTGAATGCCAAATGTCATGTCTGGAGGAAACCTGGCACCATCCCTAAGGTGAAGCATGGTGGTGGCAGCATCATGCTGTGGGGATATTTTTCAGCGGCAGGGAGACTAGTCAGCATTGAGGGAAAGATGAAAGGAGCAAAGTACAGAGATCATTGATGAAAATCTGCTCAGGACCTCAGACTGGGGCGAAGGTTCACCTTCCAACAGGACAACGACCCTAAGCACACAGCCAAGATGCAGGAGTGGCTTCGGACAAGTCTCTGAATGTCCTTGAGGGGCCCAGCCAGAGCCCGGACTTGAACCTGATTGATGGAACATATCTGGAGAGACCTGAAAATAGCTGTGCAGTAACGCGCCCCATCCAACCTGACAGAGCTTGTGAGGATCTGCAGAGAAGAATGGTAGAAACTCCCCAAATACAGGTGTGCCAAGCTTGTAGCATCATACCCAAGAATATGAGGCTGTAATCACTGCCAAAGGTGCTTCAACAAAGTACTGAGTAAAGGGTCAGAATAATTATGTAAATGTAATGTTAATTTTTTATAAATTTGCCCCCAAAAAACTGTTTTTGCTTCATCATTATGGGGTATTGTGTGTAGATTGATGATGGAAAACACTATTTCATCAATTTTAGAATAAGGCTGTAATGTAACAAAATGTGATAAAAGTCAAGGGGTCTGAATACACTCCGAATGCACTATATTTGATGCCATTCCACTCCAGCCATTACCTTGAGCCCGTCCTCCCCACCAACCTCCTGTGTTATACAGTAAGTGTATATTGTGAAATTGTGATATGAAAGTAGAGGGCTTTATATTTCTATAACTGTACCGCAAATGAGAATCTATTCACGTTCAGATAGATTATTTGGCTGCCAGAACCAATTCGCCTCTAAACAGAACATGTAGCTAAGGTCCTTGGTTTAACGTTAGGCTTATTGGGCTAGTCGATTTCATGCAAGAGACAATGGCTCTAGCCATGGCCTGACAAGTGGAAGGGAGAGTTTGTGCTGGAGATAAGCAGTTATCCATTGACACTATTTGGAGAACTGGCAGCTCACTATAATGAATGGACATTTGTGACTCGTTTCAGGAAACTAGGCGTATGTCGCGGGTCACTACTTCACAGGAAAGCCATTTGAACGTAAACATATTTTTTTATTATCAAAATGCTGGGAAAATGTGAACTTTCATGTGCCTTAATAACAAACTTGTATGCCATCTGTAAATACGAATACAATTGTTAAATTACGAGCCTAGTTGGTTAAGCCACAGAAAAAGTCAGCAACCTTCCCACTAGCGATGATTAGCTGAGATAATGAGTGGGCTGGACATGTCAAAAGAGTTCAGATTGGTCTGCCATATAGAATGCTTCTGTCTATTTGAGCTGGCCAGTCTGTGTTGGTAACCCTGTCGAACGCAGCTTTTTTATGTATCGTGTAGTGGAGCTGCATAAGTGTTGCTCTCCACTTTCTGGAGGATCGAGTTTTGAAATCAGTGGAATTAGAGTAGGATGGCTAAGGAGAAAACACCCATCATCCAGATTACATCTTCAAACTAAGGGAAACCATGGCATGGCATCCGTGACAGGGAGACACGTCCATCATGCATGATGATGTATACAGGTAAGATAGTCCAGCTAGCCACATTTTCAGATATTACACGTTTCTATTTTGCAAGAAAGTGGTTTCATTTCAAGCTAAAGTGTACTGTTAGCTAGCTAACATTAGCTGGCTGGCTCCCTAGCTAACGGTAAGTGTATGATGTTATTATTCGTATCCCAGAGCTGTTTGCTTGGCTAGCTATAGCCTAATGTTAGCTAGCTAACATTGAACCTGGTTGGTTAGCTCCCAGCAGATTCATGCAGGGTAGTAACGACATGATTTGGCACTGTTCATTGTTGTTTCACTAGCTAACGTTAGCTGGCTGGCTCACTAGCTAACGTTACGTGTATGATCTTACACATTGTTTACCTAGCTAGGTTCATTGTTTCCCTAGCTAGCTACAAGTCTTAACAAAAGACTCCACTATGCAAGTAACCATTTCGGGTGCATTCGTAAATTCAGTCTGAATATGCCAGAGTGCAGAATAACTGATGAATTTACGAACGCACAACACCCATTGAATACGGCCAGTGTCAGTAAAGGTCGGCAAAAAAGCTTCATGAGCTGTTTATGTTATCCAGATGTAGGCTGGGCACATGAAATTTTTAGCAAAGCTTTTTTCTGATAAAAACTAGTTCATTGCATCCGCCGTGGGGCCCAGTTTCATAATATTACCATATGTCCCAGCTGCTTGCCATAGTTTTGAAGTAATCCCCAAAAAACAGGCCTTATTTTAGGGCATTTTTCACCCTGCCAGCTCCTATTAGTTCTATTGAACACAGTGGCACCAACTCGCCTTCCGAACATTCTATTCCCAGCTTATTGTTCTATGTCACAAAGCCTGCTTTGCTATTGTTGGCAATGAGACCTGCCCATGTTGTTTGTAGTTAAAATGTAAACAACAAAAAATGTATAATGGAACTCTGAGGTCATCCCATTGTTTCCTATAGGGAAATATAGGTATGTCTGTCTATTACGCTAAATATCTCGCAATGTGTATATTTAGATAAAAAAAAAAAAAAGGACACCATTTTAATCATGATAATATCCTCTTTCTAATTATGTAAGGCTGGGCAGTGTATTCTCTTGTCATCAAACCCTAGCCACGAAATAAACTAACGACCCAGGGTCGTTACAACACTTTGCCCTTGGAACGCTGAGCTCCTCGCGCTAGTGTTCCAGCTTAACCAACGTTATTTTGCCATTTTTCAGACTTGGCTGAATTTTGTCTCGTTCTATTGTCCAGTCTAGCAGAGGTAAACAAATCATCGGCCAGAGCGTTGAGTGTGCGCTGTGAACACTCCGAGAGCGAAACGAGATGGGTGGGGCTAAAGCTTAAGAGGGTGTGAACAATGCTGAATGGGTGTAGACAAAGAAGAGCTCTTCTCTAGGTACCAAAACATTCAAAGGCCATTTTCTCAAAAGTGAGTTTACAAGTTTATCAACCTTCAAAGCAGAATTACTAAACCATTGTTCCTCAGAAATGATGGTATACCATTTTGTAGCTCTGGATCTACTTTTATCCAATGTAAACAAATAAATAAAATGCAAATGTTGGTACATAAGACCGATTTGAGCCGTTCGGTCACATTTAGCTAGCTAGCAACGTCAGCAATCTAACGTTGCAAGTCATGTGGTTACAGCCATGTTCTGTGTGTGTGTGTGTGTGGTCGGTGGATGAGAAACCTACCGATTTTATATTTCTTATTGGGTGCATCGGTCTTCGTAGCAGCAGTACTAGTTCCGAACTTTCTTTGAAAACATGAATCTACTTGTTTAAAGCATTTAGAGAGGCTGCCCCTCATATGTAACCTGCACACCGCAATGGAAGACGCCATTGCTGCGCTGAGACTGCCGTGAAAGCGCATGCGTGTGCTGTATGTTCTATGGCATCCGAAACCTGCCAAAAATCAGAGCTCAATCAGCGTCAAACATGAGTTTTGCGTTTTTCCTATATTTGCAAGACCGAACTGATCAATTGATTGAAACGAGTGTATGGTATGGGCCCTCAGTTATGTAACCTGTAAATAGTCTCATGCTGTCACTATACAGTCAGTTCTTTCATATACTGTTTTTCTTGAACTTCAACAACAGGGGACATTGCGGAATATTTGTATCGAAGCACAGGCAGAATTGTGGGAGTAGGGAAAATACCTTACTATTCCATTGAATCTGATGAATCCATTTGCCTACGGAAATCACATATTACGGGGAAATTCAACAATATGAAAAGAAAAACGAAACTACAGAGGATACACTAAGGTTACAACACACCACTTTCGGTGTATGTTTTTATTTACACAATAGCGCCTAAACACCGAGACCGATAAGGACTTCCTCTTCTACTTCCTAGATCGTGAGTGGGAATTACAGTCGGTAGCCTCTTCAGTGCGCGTTAGAGTTGACAGCAGTCGGACGCAAGAATGGACTAGCGCATTCGGAGGGGATCCAACCCTACGTTATTTATTGCAAAGAATCAGGTAAGCACATCGCTATTACGCTATTTCAAATAATGATCCGTTTATATTTGCTATTTGTTAGTGACTTTAATTATGTTGAGTGTTCAGTGTTGGGAGGGCAATTGGTTTCTGTAGTCTACACTCAAGAGTAAATTAGTCTTCACGTAGCTATAACAGGGTTCCCCAACTGGCCCGCGGGGGATTTTATTGGCCAAGACTGTAAAAACACGAGCAAATAATCTACAAGTGATTTTAATTTAAGAAATATGTTCAAAACAATTCCCACGCTATTATAATAGAGAGATATGTGATTGTATACAAGGTTTGAAATTGTTTTAGTCAAATATTATCTGTTTGGGCTTCTTGCGGTCAATTTGCAATCTACAAATTATTTGTCATTATTCTCCAGCCCATATTGGAATTTCAGTTGCCTAATGAATCATCACTGTTTAATTTCAGAACCCAGCAGAAGCTAGAATTATCAAAATGGATTACAAATATGCCAATGCTGGAATAGAACTCCTGCTGGCTCACATGAACATAGAGGATATCATTGGCGCTGTTGAGAATCTCTATCACACTGAGGAGGAAGAGGCTGGGGTGTTGTGTGAAGGTCTCTCTCAGGAGGAGATGGATGAGAACGAGGAGACTGTGGATGATTCGGAGGACGAAGTGACAGGGGTGACTGGAGGGACCCAGGGCACACAGCAGGGGAAAGGTGGTGGTATGGTCAGGTACGGGACGGTGTCGGACTTGCTCTCCTTTGTCAACCTGATCTCTAACATGCAACCAGAAGCACTGCAGCACCAACCTGGGGAGATGGGTGTGTTACTGAACAAGGTGAGACTTCAGGACATTAGTGTTTTTTTTGTATGTTTTTGTATCTGTCCCCACAAAGGTCTCATTAGATACTTTTGGTCATGTCGTGTACAGTATGTGGACATCTCAATCCAAAATGTTGGAACATTGCTGCAGGGACTTGCTTCCTTTCAGCCGCAAGAGCATTAATGAGGTTGGACACTGATTTTTGGCGATTAGTTCTGGTTCGCAGTCGGCGTTCCAACTCATCCCAAATGTGTTCAATGGGGTTGAGGTCAGGGCTCTGTGCAGGCCAGTCAAGTTCTTCCACACCGATCTCGACAAACCATTTCTGTATTGACCTCGCTTTGTGCACAGGGCATTGTCATGTTGAAACAGGAAAAGGCCTTCCCAAAACTTTTGCCCCAAAGTTGGAAGCACAGAATCGTCTAGAGAATGTCATTGTATGCTGTAGCATTAAGATTTCCCTTCACTGGAACTAAGGGGCATAGCCCGAACCATGAAAAACAACCCCAGACCATTATTCCTCCTCCACCAAATTTTACAGTTGGAACTATACATTCGGGCAGATGGCGTTCACCTGGCATCCGCCAAACACAGATGAATCCGTCGGACTGCCAGATGGGGAAGCATGATTCATCACTCCAGAGAACGCATTTCCAGCCCTCCAGAGTCCATTGGCGGCGAGTTTTACACCATTTCAGCCAACGCTTGGCATTGCGCATGGTGATCTTAGGCTTGTGTGCGGTTGCTCGGCCATTGTAGCACATTTCATGAAGCTCCCGACGAGCAGTTCTTGTGCTGATGTTGCTTCCAGAGGCAGTTTGGAACTCGGTAGTGAGTGTCGCAACCAAGGACAGACTATTTTTTACGCATTACATGCTTCAGCACTCGCCAGTCCGGTTCTGTGAGCTTGTGTGGCCTAATCCCGTTCTGTGAGCTTGTGTGGCCTAATCCCGTTCTGTGAGCTTGTGTGGCCTAGTCCCGTTCTGTGAGCTTGTGTGGCTGAGCAATTGTTGCTCCTAGACGTTTCCACTTCACAATAACAGCACTCACAGTTGACCGAGGCAGCTCTAGCAGGGGAGAAATTTGAAGAACTGACTTATTGGAAAGGTGGCATCCTATGACGGTGCAACGTTGAAAGTCTCTGAGCTCTTCAGTAAGGCCATTCTACTGCCAATGTTTGTCTATGGAGATTGCGTGGCTGTGTGCTAGATTTTATACACCTGTCCGCAACGGGTGTAGCTGGAATAGCCGAATCCACTAATGTGAAGGTGGTGTCCACATACTTTTGTAAATATAGTGTATCCAAGTTTATTTGTCATATGCAAAGGACAATGAAATCTTAGAAGTGGCATTGTGTGTATAAGTGTGATTGAATCTGTCTGTCCCTTCGTCTGTTAGTCAATCAGTCTGTCTGTTTGTCTGCGAGTATGTGTATGTATGTGGTCAAGTATAGACAATCTGTCTGTAGGGTTAGTTAAAGCCTTTACTGGTTCATCAGCACCTTTCACGCTGTATTTCACTACTTCTGTGCAGAAACACATGGTGCTGAAGAAGGGACGCTATCGCATCGATTTGGATGTACTTCTGTTTCCATGGATGTGGACCTACAAGACTCCAGGCTCCGGCGGCCATGTTCCAAAGGGCTCATTTGGGAAAGTCCACTTGGCCCAGGATACCGTTACCAGGAAGCGAATGGCGTGCAAACTGGTGAGTCAATGAGTCCGCGTGCAGGAATGTCTGGCATGTTTGCAGAGTGGATTTCTCGAAACTGCCGCTGGCCGGTCTAGGTGCCAAGATTGATTTCTGGCAGGAAGTTTTGTTTTCAAAGCAATAGAAACTAGTTTGTTAGGCCAATATAAAAGCAGAATGTCACATGTGAAGTCAGTCAGGTCTTTGCACCCAAAACACTTTGAAACCTGCAACAACAGAACATCTAGAAAGAGGAACACTATGTACTGTAGAAAGAGAATAACTATTTATCTGCGACATCTCAAAAGCCAGTATTGCAGATAGATAGAAACTGAAAGTATTTGTCTGGTTACCCCACAGGAAACC